>CALNHX010002940.1:0-163322 GCA_940337035.1 Agriotes lineatus | reverse complement strand
ACAGTTTCCAAAGTAACCAGTTTGGGGAGCGAAAAATACATTTTCGCGCGGCCTCCTAATATAATGCCGCGTTAATGGTAATTGAAACTTCATATTATAATGTTTGGAGAGCTAATACAAAAAAACGTTGTATGCAACACGTCCTCAAATGGCTTTAGAGGACTCATCTTCATATTACGGACTCGGCTGCGCTTCGCTCCGCCTCGTCCGGAAACATTACGACTCATCCCCTAAAGCCTTGCTTTGAGGACTAGTTACATAAACTACTACTTGGGCATTTTGACTTTTCCTTTAACGGAAATTAAAATTATTTTTACACATTTGATTAATCATTTATTTTCTTACGAATATTAAAATAATAAATCTGGCAATGTGGTGGCAAGAAAATGTCGAACAGACACTGACAGAAAAAAAGTTGCATCTGCTACATCATCGAATCAGTTAGTTCAACATGAAACGAAAAAATCATAGCCAACTCTGTCCCAAAAAGGTCGTGAACGGCTTATAGTTACGCTTTTTGAGCTAATAGAAGAATATAGTAGCTATATCTGCGCTTTTAAATTTTGGTAAGTGTAAATAACATTTAATAAACAAATTAAAAACGCAAAAGTCACTAAACGCAATAAATCGTGTTCTACATTTAGTAATTTGGAGAGCGCAATCATTTTAATCTATTTAGAAATTCCGATAAATTTGCTAACTTATTAAAGTGTAGGAAGTCAAACTGAATTACGGAACTCGAACAAGTTATATATAGGCAACCCTTTGTACATGATCATTATACAGTTAAGAGGATTACATGACTAATCGGTAATAAGCTTCATGCTCGACCCTTTCACTTATCTTTCAACAGTCACGCTAAGTATTGTACATTTAAAACAAAAACTGTCAATTGTGACTTGTTTTTCCTAGTTTTGCCAAAGTTTGTGAATATAGCCTTTTTATAAATAATAATTAATTAAACAAATTAGAAACAATTAGGGAATGCACTATAGGTAAGTGAAACAAACTCAAACGATGATATGTATTGATAAGGTTAAGGCTCCACATTGTGTTACCTATGAGCAGTAGCGTAACTAAGATTTTGCTCTGGGGGGTGTTCCGGTAGAGTGATAAACCTTAGAATAGAAATTTAAAAAAATCTGTAAAGTGCTTTACCCAGAACCTTCCTCGTGGAAATTGTGACACTAAATAATTTTAAAGCTCTAATTAAGTTAGGAGTAAAAATATCTTCACGTCTCTAATAAGTTAAATAAATTTTCAAATAAAAAAACATTACTGGTGGTGAATTTCGAAGGGCCAGCGGATGCATATGCAATCCCAATGCTTTGGAAGGAGAATGAGCTATTTTTACCTGCGCATTTATTCTGCATCTTTCGGGTCCCATTTTTGGCAAGAATAAAGCTTGCGATATGTACAAATTATTACTTGTATCTATTGCTAAGTTAAATAAAAATTAAACAACATTTTATTTTTTAAGGTGCTCACCCTGTATATATTTGTCTAAAATTTTCTCTGTTTAATAGATATATAACATGTATGCAAAATATTGTCTTCCTCCAACAAATAGTTTTTAAGTTATACCGCCAACAGACAGACAGACAGACGGAATTAAGAAAACCTGTTTTTCGTCATCTAGGGACCCTGAAATGTAAAGATCTGAAGACACCTGGGAAGGTGATTTTTTCGCGATTACAAATATTACAATACTTCCTTCGTCTTTCAGACGAGGAAAGTAAAAAAACGAGCGTACCATAAAGTATAGTTGATTTCATTTCTACAGAACTTGCGGTAGGTCTTGATTTAATTTCTTGGCAGTATAGACCACCTAGTTATATTTAAGAATTTATTTTTTGCTTATTAACCAAAAGAAGTCAGAAATATTTTTTTCTTAAATAAATAACAACTTGGCTTGCTTGTAACACAAAATTGCAAGATATTGCATGTCCTTGCAATTTCTCTAACCTATGAAAACGTTAAATGTCATTTTGACTGTATAAAATTAGTTAAATCAAGGCCCACTGCAAGTTCTATAGAAATGAAAGCAACTATATATATTGTTTATTTATAAACAATTTAAATCATTACAATTATTGTAATACAACTTATAGTAGTAATTCAAGTTTTCTTGGTTTTTTGCTAAGTCGTTTATAATTTCATCTATACATTCTATACGTTCACCTGCAGTTCTCTGTGAATGGAGAGCATTGCCAATCCATTCAGCCTATATTGCGATGTTGTATTTTGGAGGTGAGTCTTAATCCTTTTTAAGGTGGAGAATGATGTTTCAGCTACTGCAGTTGACAAGGGAATCGTTGCAATGATATGCAGCAACTTGAATATGTTTGGAAACATGTCCTTATTGCACGTAGCTAGCTCATCCATTGCTGTTTTATATGGAAGATATTGTAACATTTTTCCATTTCCGGTATAATTTGAACTCCGCAATCACGTCCGAAGGAGATCGAATTTTAAAAATTGCCGAGTCCGAATTGCAAATGTAATAATTGATATTCAATTATACATTACTAAAATGTACCTAATTTTAGATTTTTTGTTTAAGAGGAGTTTTAGCTATTCCTAAAGCCTCTGGGGGGTGTTCTGACACCATATCACCCCCATAGTTACGCCACTGCCTATGAGTATATGTTTATAATTATATTTGAATCAATTTAAATTGCCCTATTTAATTTGGATATTCAAAATTATTTTTCCGGCTAGCTCTTGAAAATGCATTTGACTGAAAATCAGACTGGATTCCTTTTGTCTAGATTGCTTATTCTGAAATTTAATGTTCCGATTTTAATTATGACAATTCAAAAACTTCTGTCAAACAGTAAGTCAAACCAACTTTGAAAATTCAATCACAAATACTTGATCGTTACATTTGTTATATGACAATCTCAAATAGTAAGTACTTTTTTAATAATTAGTTTACTTTTAATCTTTATTTTATTTCAGTTCTTAATACCTAGACCTTTTATTTGAACTTATCACTCTCCTCTGCAGAAACCTACCCGTTCCACTCTGCTACTGATCACAACCGCTCCACTCAAAATCACGGTGAAGACCTCCACTGACAACCAAACTGTCAAACTGTCCAGATTCAGGATCCGTATTAACCCACGAAAAACTAGTTTGCCTCAGGAATCAGTCCACACAGTTCCTCACAGCATGGATCCAAACAGACCTCAGTAGTAGTTGTTTCTCTTTAATATTCAATCTAAACCACTCTTCTGAAGTACGCCACAGCTCAGCACCAAGAATCTTGACCAAGGATAAAACACCAGACCGCAATTGATAAGCCCCATAAACATGCTCACTCTGCCAACTACTTCCCTGCGACTCTTCTTCCGTGTAAATAGCTCGTAGTCGAACTCAATCGACGCACAATGTCAAATGTAATTCCACAATAAACTTAATTCAGTATTTCTTTCTTTTTATATTCTTATGTAGATTAGCACTGCTTTAGTTAAATATTCTCACCATATTCTTTGTCTTCCTCCATTTAGTATATTCATCTTCTTATTTTTAACATTTCCTTTTATTTCACCTTGCGAACTTTGTATTAACTGCAACCCTTTTATATTCCAAACATTTTTAACTTTTCAAAAAGGGTTTATTTAATAATTTCTAGTTACAAAAATCGATTACATCTTTTCATTTTCAAATTTGTTATATCAATAATAAAAACAAACTCCTTAACGATATTGTTTATTTTCTCCATCCAACACTCTATAAAAGCTTTATTTTGATTTCTACCCACTATGTGCAATAGTCTTATCTCAAAAAAGTATTTGTCATCATTTTCCAATCTCGCATTTAGATATTACATTAAGTTAGAATCCTTCTGTTTCTCAATCAGCCTCATATTATTAAATAATAAATTATATTTTCTTTCTTTACTAAATGCGTATTAATAATTTAAATAGGTACCCAATTCATATTCAAATTGATCTTTATATTTAAATACTGTAATCTTTACTCCTATTTAAACTGATTTTATATCCCTGTATCCATATCATAACAGTATATTTTAAATCACATGGTTGATTAAAAAACATATTGAATAACAAAGAGCAATCGCTAGGTAAAAAATTCATATCTGAGTACCATAAAACACAAAAACCAGGTAGATATCCTATTATAAAGTTTTTCTGCAGCCGTTTTCAAAGCCATTACTTTTAATGCCAACATTTGTCATTGAAGTTGACGATTCTCTTCACAACTAGTACATTTTGCTGACAGGTATACCCTGTATATCATTAATACCCAGAGCACAAAGGTGATGTTTTCTGCCACTCAATTGTTTTCTGTTACTAACAGCAGCCGCTTGAAATTCAGCATTTTTATACATAAAATCATTAACAGCTACAAAACAATTAACGGTAGACCCATACAATTTTACATTAAAATGGTTAGCATTTTGACGCAAATATTTTAAGTATAGGCTGTTCTATTTAAAAAGTAAGTTTGGTTTACCACACTTTTTTGAGGCACCCTGCATAACCAAAAATATTTTACTAATGTGCACCACCTTTGTACCTATAACAAACAAATTTCAGGTAATTTGTTGTTGCTGAAGGCTGTATATTTGAATGAAAGTATGATTTCCAGCAAGGTAGACATCTAATTCATATGCAAAATATTATCTTCCTCAATAAATAGTTTTTGGTTGTAGTGCTGACAAATGACCGACAGACTCGAGAATACATGTCATGATGTCATCTAGGGCTCTGAAATATGAAGGTCTAAAACTTTCTTTGTCTGAGGCGAGGGATGTAAAAAGATCTAAGTTGCTGTTATGCCTCAGCAACAAAATATAAAAATCAAGATGAAAATATTAAGTTTCATTCGTAGGTATAGTTCCGTAGTGGCAGTGGAACAGTTAAGACGTATTGTGCAGTGCTCTGACCTCGGAAATTGCAGTGTAGCAGTTTATGCCGCGTGTGCAGCTTGATGGACGAAATGCGATAAAATTCCGAAGAAGGTTGGCCTAGACAGCACAAAATGTACGAACAGCCGTCAACACCGCAGCAAAACCAGGTCGCAGGGGAAGCAAATTACTACAAAGCATGGGCAAATGAAAAAACAGCTAGGAAAAGGTTAGAGTTAAAGCTAACTGAACTAGTTTTACAAATGACTGAGCTGAAAAGGCAAATATCTGAGATAATACCTAATACACAGGAGTTAGAAAACGGAATCATACTGAATTTACAGACACAATTAAACGAAACCTTGGCCGAAACCAAGGCACTCGGAGAGCAGCTAGCAATACTGAAGGCCAAGCCTGATAACAAAACATATAGTCCTGTAAATACGGATATGAAGAAGCACTCATTGCTAGAGCAACAGAGTGGCTTATAAAGGGAAATAAGCTCAATAAGAAAAGAAAAGCAGAGGAATCACCAGAAAAATTAGAAAACACCCCAAAAGCAGAACCAGCAAAATTAGGTATAACTGCAACTCAGTAAAGCCGTTGCCAATTATAATAAGCAATGTACAAAACTATAATGAGATCAAAGCTAAATTGCAATTTAATAAATTCAACTGTAATACCAGTATGATGAACAATAAACAGATTAAAGTGAACGTTAGTACTGAACCAGAATATAGGGAGCTAACATCATTAATAAATAAAACTGATCTAGAGTGGCATACATATGAAAATAAAGCCACCAGAAATATACGCGTGATGGTGAAGAAATAGCGAAAGAGTTTAAAGAAAAAGGATTCAAGCCAGTAAAGGTGATGCAAAAACTCAAAAAAAAACAATAAAGAAGAATGAGAAAAAATACATCCATTTGCCATTATATATGCTGAGTTCAATAACACCGATGACATAAATAAAATATTTGCAATACAATATTTAAATCACATGAAGGTAAAAATTGAGACAATAAGTAGCAATAAACTCATACCGCAATACAAAAAATGCCAAAGATATGGGCATACTAAAACATTCTGCAAACATACCCCCACCTGCGGGACCTTGATAGGCGAGTGCGGCGATCGCTTGCAGTCGAGGTCACAGGGGTTTTCGGGAGTCTGTGGACGACGGTTCGAATCAGGACCTCGGCAGTTGTCAGCACCAGGAAACCCCTTACCATAGGTTAAGTAAAGGGTACTTTAAGGTATTGGTAGTACTAGTATGCACAATAGGCCCAGAAAAGTGGCCTAAGTGCTGTAGGAAGTACAATCCACATCCACACCTTCACCTGCTTAAATTACGCAGGTAATCACGAATCAGCAACATGCACTAAGGAAAAGGATATCTCTGCAAAGTGCACAAACTGCTCTGAGGCCCATTCTGCCAGCTACAGGGGATGCATAGTGGTGAAAGAACTGCAAAGAAGAAGGTTTAACGCTGTACAGACAAAAAATGCAACAAAACGACGCCCAAGGACATTGTCTCTAAAAAGACCCAAGCTGGCGTATCATATGCACAAGCAGCACAGAGTCAGCAAGAAGAACCTACTCCCTCTACATCTAAACCCGAACCATCCATAATGCAAATGCTGCAAGATGTGATGAAATCTATAAATCAAGTAAATAACCGACTTGATAAACTAGAAACCAGACACACTGGTGCCATCCCTAAACAGAAATAAAATCATGGACCAACGGGACCTACGGATTGCCATACGGTGTTCTCAACAAAAACCACTCTTTGGAAGTTTTCCTTAATTTCCAGAACATAGATGTGTGTATCATCTCAAAGACACATAAAAACCCAATCATATCTAAGGGTGGAAGTGCGATTGTCATCAAGGAATTCATTACCACTTTGAAGAATGCCACCTACAACTTACGTAATAGGAATCAACTCCACCAAACAAAAGCTCACAGTTGGAGAGGTCTACTGTCCACCTATAGTTCATTCAGATTCAAGATAGAGCAAAATCTGCAACCCAAATTACAAATATCAGCAGTAAGTTGATTACTAATATGATTTTATTAAAATTTAGATCAGAGAGATATGACATTGTTGCTGTCTTGATAAGCGTCAAATTCAGTGTGTCATGTTTTTAATATGAATCTTTGGTTAAGGAAAGCATTTTCAAAATTTTTTAGGGGATAAATGTATTCTCAGGTCACATTCAGCAGATTTCATTTAGGTAGACATTCTCACAATTTTCCAATTTCAAGCTTTGCAAATTTGCCAAAAACTATAACCTCTATACTATACCGGGTGACTATAAATGGTTGTGATTTTTTTTTCTTAGGTTGGCACTGTTTATGTTGGAGGCACTGTAAATCTATGTCGAATTCGAGGTTAGCAGGTTAGGTTTTGCATCAGTTTTGACACAAACGATGCAAAACCTAACCTGCTAACCTCGAATTTGACATAGACTTACAGTGCCACCAACATAAACACTAACAACCTAAGAAAAGAAATCACAACCATTTATGGTCACCCGGTACTACGTACTACATCCCATGATCTACATTTTAATAAAATCAACTTAGTAATCAACTGACTGCTGATATTTGTAACTTGGGTTGCATATTTAGCTCTATCTTGATTTTCAATGAACTATAGGTATAATCTTAAACAACAAGATGCTAGGACATTTTCAAATTGTACGAATGTACGGGTTATTTGCCTATTTTTCTAAATTATGACCCCGTGTGTATATAGGTTTTTCATATTTTTCCTTAAATTTAAATGTATGCAGGCATAGGCTTCAGACCGTTATACAGCTGTGTTATTGCTCTGGTCTGTTGCTGCACACGTGTGCTTTCTATCGCCTCGCAATTGTCGTAAACTTGCATTCCAGCGTGTTTTCTAGCATGAATTTAAAACGCCAGTTCGTGAGTGCGAGAGAGTGAAAATAAATGGTTTTAGCTCGGTTTTCATCTGTCTGGACGCTAGTTGCTACAGCCCCTTCTCGTTTTTCTGGGATGCGTGGCGTGTTTTTGTCAGTTGGGAGTTGGCCACGGACCTTGTTGGTCACGGACCTTGTTGGTTACTGCGAGGAGTCTTAGAGTGTGGCTCCTCGCCGCCTCTACGGCTTCGGTCGTGAGGCGGCGTTTTACATAGTGTGTTCCGAGACTTGAAGCGAGTGAGTTGCTGGTGCCCCGTCGTTTTGCCAAACGCTTCTGTTTTTTGTCGAGTGGGTCATCGGCCAATATGACCACGTCTGTGTATGTGGAATCAAAATCGAGAGCGTCCCCCTGGTCAACTTTTACGTGCAAGCCTTGTCGTCGTTTTGGCCGCATCGTGAATTCTGTGTAGGAAACTGTGGGACCTCATTATCAACGCCTACGCTGCGAGCTTGTTGGAGCTTCTCCCCCGTTTCACAGTCTTGAGACACCGCCGGTCTTCAAGCTAGACTCGATTTGACCACCTTAGGTGAAGTTAAGTGAAGGTATTGTACTAATTAATGTCTGTAATCACATTTGTGCACTAATTAACGTTTGTTACACCCCTTTTGCGAGTAAATTCTCAATGTACAGCGCCATATGCTAGCGCACCCCATTTGGGTACTAATTAATGTCCGTAATCATGTTTGTGTAAGAACAATAGACCTATTTGTTAAATGCTACCGCTGTATTTTCTTTGTGTTGCTTGCTGAGTTTCAGTCTGTAGTGTATGAGTGGTGTAAAGCAGATCCTGGACGAATTTGTGAGCGTCAGGGTAGGTTCGAACGCTCCAGCTGCCGGTTCCGGGAAGTCCCAAGGCTGCACGCATACCCTACCCCGTTTGGCTTTTGGATTTCTGCCAAGTGTAAAGTTGAAAGGTAGGCTCACTTACTTCCCGATTCCTCAGTCAGTTTATCTGTGCATTCTCGTTCATCTTGATGGAATTGTGATGACGCTTAATCTTTTTAGATCTGTTTACCGTTCATTAGGCCGTTGCCCTTGTGTTATCTCGTGTTGGACCACCCCTCGCTCCACTGAGTCTAGTCGGCACCTATTGTTATGGGCTGGGCAGCGGCCCTATGTAAGTTACATTTCCGAGTTTAAGAGATATCATACGCGCGAGTCGTCTAGCTGTTTCGTGGCTTTTCGTAAATGTTGTTGAGCTGCCGCGTTGTCGTAAATGTCGTTTTTACCGTGCAGCAAAGACTATAAAACTTTTTCAACATCCAGGAGAAAGATACATCATAGGTGGTAACTTAAATGCCAAACATGTTGACTGGGGGTCACAATTAACCACGACCAACAAAGGTAGCAAGTTGAGAAAGGCTGTTCGGGAAGTAGGATGCAATTTCCATTCCACAGGTAAGCCCACGTACTGGCCAACTGACACCAATAAAATACCAGACATGCTGAATTTCTTCATATCGCTCAAAGTTTCACCCAACTTCATGGAGCTTGATGAAAACTTTGACCTGGAATTTGATCACTCAGCAGTCATCATGACGCTGAGCAATAAGATAATAAAAAAGGAAGCTTGACCAGCACTAGTGAATAAAACTACAGACTGGGAAAGTTTTAAAATGAACCTACAGAAAAATAACCTACATATTATCCTGAATACAAGCGAAAAACTAGAAGCTGAAACTGAAAACTTAACCACGCTCATACAGCTAGCAGCATATAACAACACAAGGGAAATTACGCACAAAGCCAAAGGCGTAAATTAGCCTACTCAATAGAAATCAGAGAAATAGTCAAGGAAAAAAGAAGAGCTAGAAGAAGATGGCAACGATCACGAGATCCTTAAGACAAAATCATTTTTAATAATAAAATACAACTTAAAAGAGGGATACAAAAGCTAACAGAAGACACCATCAATTCGTACTTGGGAAAACTAACGGCAAATGAAGAAACTGACTATCGCCTTTGGAGAGCTACTAAGAAAATCAAAAGACCTATACCGTCAATACTACCAATTAAAAAAGAAAATGGCTCGTGGGCCAAAAACAATAAACAAAACGCGAACTTGTTCACCGAGCATTTGGCAGACATCTTCACACCTAACGAAACACAAGTGAATAATGCTCTGACCACGTTTGTTAATATAAGAACGGAAAATATCACCCCTGTCACTCCAAATGAGATAGCTAAAGAAATAAAAACAAACCTAACTCCAAAGAAAGCACCAGCATACGACTTGATCGTTGGAGAAACCTTGAAGCAGCTGCCTAGAAAAGGCATAGTCATGCTCACTTACCTCTTCAACGCAGCCCTAAGGCTCCAATATGTCTCTGCCAGCTGGAAGGTTGCAGAAGTGATTATGCTACCTAAACCAGGTAAGCCGCCTAACGATGTTACGTCCTACGGGCCTATCTCCGTGTTGCCAAGTGTGTCGAAATTATTCGAAAAACTACTTCTCAAAAGACTCAAACCACTAATAGAAAATGATAACTTGATAATAAACTACCAATTTGGCTTCAGAGCAAAACACTCAACAACAGATCAAGTGCACCGTATTACGGATGTAATAGAATACGCACTGGAAGAAAAGCAAATATGTTTTCTGCAGTATTCCTAGATGTGGCCCAGGCCTTCGACAAGGTCTGACACAAAGGTTTGAGACATAAACTTAACAAAATACTTTCAAAGCAATATGTGAAGATACTAACATCGTACATTTCAGACAGACTCTTCAGGATCAAACAAGAAGATGAATACTCGGAGCTAAAAGAGATAAAAGCTTTTGTATCTTTCTTTTAAGTTGTATTTTATTATTAAGAATGGTTTTGTCTTAAGGATCTCGTGATCGTTGCCATCTTCGTCTAGCTCTTCTTTTTTTCTTGACTATTTCTCTGATTTCTGTTGAGTAATTTACACATTTGGCTTTGTGCGTAATTTCTCTTGTGTTATTATATGCTGCTGCCTGTATGAGCGTGGTTAAGTTTTCAGTTTCAGCTTCTAGTTCTTCGCTTGTTTTCAAGCTAACACGTAGGTTGATATTTTTCTGTAGATTCATTTTAAAACTTTCCCAGTCTGTAGTTTTATTCACTAGTGCTGGTCAAGCTTCCTTTTTTATTATCTTCTCGCTCAGCGTCATGATGACTGCTGAGTTATCAAATTCCAGGTCAAAGTTTTCATCGAGCTCCATGAAGTTGGGTGAAACTTTGAGCGATATGAAGAAATTCAGCATGTCTGGTATTTTATTGGTGTCAGTTGGCGAGTACGTGGGCTTACCTGTGGAATGGAAACTGCATCCTACTTCCTGAACAGCCTTTCTCAACTCACTACCTTTGTTGGTCATGGTTAATTGTGACCCCCAGTCAACATGTTTGGCATTTAAGTTACCATCTATGATGTATCTTTCTCCTGGATGTTGAAAAAGTTTTATAGTCTTTGTTACTCGGCAAAAACGACATTTACAGTGAAGCGAGGGGTGGTCCAACACGAGATAACACAAGGGCAACGGCCTAATGAACGGTAAACAGATCTAAAAAGATTGAGCGTCATCACGATTCCATCAAGATGAACGAGAATGCACAGATAAACTCACTGAGGAATCGGGAAGCAAGCGAGCCTACCTTTCAACTTTACACTTGGCAGAAACCCAAAAGCCAAACAGGGTAGGGTATGCGTGCAGCCTTGGGACTCCTCGGAACAGGCAGCTGGAGCGTTCGAACCTACCTTGACGCTCACAAATTCGTCCAGGATCCGCTTTACACCACTCATACACTACAGACTGAAACTCAGCATGCAACGCAAAGAAAATACAGCGGTAGCGTTTAACAAATAGGTCTATTGTTCTTACACAAATATGATTACGGACATAAATTAGTACCCAAATGGGGTGCCCTAGCATATGGCGCTATACATTGAGAATTTACTCGCACTGCATAATGAAAAGGGGTGTAACAATAGTAATTTACGATACAAGTGCGTAAAGCTACTCTTTGGGCACGAGTGGGGTAGAGTTAAAACACGAGTGAGCGAGCGTTTTAAGCCCCGCGAGTGACTAAAGATGCTTTACGCATGTGTATCGTACAATATTTTATCTACGATAGAATCTAGAAAACACGGTAAATATTAAAAAAAAATTAAATGTAAATTAGGATTACCAGCAACCGGTCGTAATTTTGAGTGTTTTAAAAATTTTAAAACACGTTGCTACTGACAACATGCCTAATGAAATCTTTTAAACACGTTACTACTAACGACGTAAACTAATGAAAACATGTTATTAAACAGTCATTTTACAAACTTAAAACTGCCAACTAAAAGGCAATTTTACACACTGTCGTAGATAAACGTTAGTTAGTGCACAAATGTGATTACAGACATTAATTAGTACAATACCTTCACTTAACTTCACCTGAGGTGGTCGAAACGAGTCCAGCTTGAAGACCGGCGGTGTCTCAAGACTGTGAAACGGAGGAGAAGCTCCAACGAGCTCGCAGCGTAGGCGTTGATATATCCCACAGTTTCCTACACAGAATCGATGATGCAGTCAAAACGACGACAAGGCTCACATGTAAAAGTTGACCAGGAGGACGCTCTCGATTTTAATCCCACATACACAGACGTGATCATATTGGCCATGACCCACTCGACGAAAAACAGAAGCGTTTGGCGAAACGACAGGGCACCAACAACTCACTCGCTTCAAGTCTCGGAACACACTCTGTAAAACGCCGCCCCACAAGCGAAGCCGTAGAGGAGCCACACTCTAAGACTCCTCGCAGTAACCAACAAGGTCCGTGACCAACTCCCAACTGACAAAAACAAAAACACGCCACGCAGCCCAGAAAAACGAGAAGGGGCTGTAACAACTCGCGCCCAGACAGACGGACACTGAGCTAAAATCATTCATTCTCACTCTCTCGCACTCACGGACTGGCGTTTTAAATTCATGCTAGAAAACACCCTGGACTGCAAGTTCACGACAGTTGCGAGGCGATAAAAAGCACACGTGTGCAGCGACAGTCCGGAGCAAGAATACAGCTGTGTAACGGCCTGCATAAAACTCGATACATTTAAATTTAAGCGGAAAAATATGAAAAACCTATATACACACGAGGTCATAATTTAGAAAAATAGGCAAATAACCCGTACATTCGTACAATTTGAAAATGTCCTGGCATCTTGTTGTTTAAGATTATACCTAGGTGGACAGTAGACCTCTCCAACTGTGAGCTTTTGTTTGGTGGACTTGATTCCTACTACGGTAAGTTGTAGGTGGCATTCTTCAAAGTGGTAATGAATTCCTTGTTGACAATCGCACTTCCACCCTTAGATATGATTGGGTTGTTATGTGTCTCTGCTAAGTACCTAGGCATGACACTAGATGCCAAACTTAGGTGGAAGGAACATGTGAAGAAGAAAGTAAGCGAACTAAGACTAAAATACGGACAACTTTATTGGCTAATTGGGAGAAAATCCATGCTGTCAATACATAATAAGATCCTAATCTACAATCAGATTCTAAAACCAGTATGGCTACACGGTATACAACTATAAGGTTGCACCAAAGACTGCAATATAAAAAGCATACAGACTTTCCAGAACAAGATACTACGGAACATAGTAGATGCACCTTGGTATATATGCAACACTGACTTACACCGAGATCTAAACATCCCTATGATCAAGGAAGAGATCAAAATGTTTGCTGGCAAACACGAAGCCAGACTACACCTTCATGAAAACATTGAAGCTCTTCAGCTACTGGACAGACAACAGATCGTCCGTAGACTGAAGAGGACCAAACCCTTCGAGCTTGTGTAAAGTGACTGTGTAATAGCAGAGCATAGTGCGCGAGTGTGAGAGTGCAAATAATAGTCAGGAAAATCTACAGCACATCATTGAATGGACTCTATTTGATAAGTATTTAGTTTTTAAATTTATCCGACGTAATTTAATGGTAGGTCCTGCAGACCAATTTTAATAGCGTAAGCACCATAGGTGTTAATAAAAAAAATTGTAGGTATAAATTACTAAAAAAAATTCCTATACACTTTTTGTGTTTTTACCTCTAATAAAATGAAAGTATAAAGGAGTGAACATTTTCAATTTTATATATTGTTATAACTTGATATATTAATTGGTATGTACTGTCGTGCAAAAAAGACGTGTACACGAAGTTGTACCGAATTGTTAGTTACTCTAATAACACGGACCAAATCACGGGGGACTTGTAAGAGTTGACGAGCCACCACAGAACATAACCATAACACAACCCTTACTTGAGTTATAGGCAATAAAAACTTGAAGAATAGCGATTAAAAGGCTGCTGGCTTAGATCAGTGTCAAAATAAATAAATAAAACAAAGTTTCATAATGTATTCAATTATTGTGGACATTTCAATACCCACTACTAGATAAAAATGTACAAACATGATCATTTATTTAATAAATAGCTTAAATCACTTTCCGGATCAACTTCTTTTGGTTCGGCGTCGCTGAAAAACAACAGATTAAAAGTGAGAATTACATTTTATATTTATGCTTACGGAATAAACAGTCTTGATTTACATAACCCCTTCAGGATCATTTTGTCTCCATCGACTGACAAGCTGCAGCCTTCTCGAAGACCTACGACAGGGCCACTTCCTTCTACTTGCAAGTATTGCAATATTCTTTCCTCTCTAGTTTCCCCTTTGTGCGTCGAATTTGGATCCGGATCCTGATAGTGGGGATTAATATTAAAAGGAACTAGTTCAAGGGCATCAAAGCTTGGTGGATATACAATTGGCATGTCGTTTGTTGTGTGGATGCTTTTTGTTGCAACGTTGGTTCCTACATACCAGATACTATAATTAGTACGCTTTTAATATGAATTATATGTAATAAATTATTAATTACCTGCACTACTACCCATATACGGTATGCCATCCACCAAAACCCTTTTACGGATAACATCCAAGACGTTATTTTCGTAAAGAGCTTTCAACAGCTGGAATGTATTGCCACCCCCAATAAAAAATGCTTCGGCTTTTTCTGCTGCTTCTACTGGATTGCCTTGGTGGATACCTCTGACTTTGTAACCCCATTTTGAGAGAACTTCTTCGACTTGCCCTAAATACTCATCGTAATTACTCAGCGCATATGGTACAAAAAGAACAGTTGATACATTGTTCCTACAATGCGTAATTTAAAAAAATATATAAAATAATATTAATATTCACACACTTCCGCAAAAGGTTGTTTATGTCATCCTTTGCGTATTCTAGGTATGGATGGCCGTGGACTTTCGAGGATGATAATAGAAGCAGTTGGCGTGCTCGCATAATTGTATGTGCTGCTAAATAGAAAGTTTCAGATTAAAATTACAATCATGCAAAGACGTTATCAGTACCTACTTTATCTTTAGTTTTATCTTTGATGGGCGTATTTTGATTTTTGAACACTAACCTTTAATTCGATATTCGCATGTAGAAAATATAATCAAAATATGTATTGTAAATAGCTGACGGAATTATAAAGTAAACCTTAAGTAAAACAAACCCAAAATGTAAACACGTAAATGCTAAAATGAATGAGGGAAATTGTTGACACCACTTGTAATTTATCACAGAATTATCTCCTTCCGATTCTCTTTCAATATATAATATTCACTGAACTGCAACTGTCTAAGTTACAGTTTACACAAATTTCGTAAATGCACTTACAAATTCATTTCTGGAATTTACCAAAGACAAGAAGAAAAGAATATACTTTATACCTATATAGGGAAGAAAGTTACTAATAAAGTTAGAGGTTATGAATTATTTTTCAAAAACATTGTGAAAATATACAGGATGTCAATAATTTAGTGTGCCGGTCTCACATTGAAGAACAATACCACAATACCCAATCCCATTACACCATTACTTTTTTTCACTTAGAATTACACGAGAGCTTTTTTTGTCGAAGTAAACTTGACATTTTAATGAGAATTTCCTTGCTTGGCAATTTATCGAAAAAAACTGCCTCTGAAAAAATTACGAGTCCGAAGGACGAGTAATTATTTCTGGCAGTTTTTACTTCCTTTTACAATAAAGGAAGTATTGGATTCACCCCAAAAATTCGAAATTGAGTTTTCAACAGATCTTCACGTTTTAGAGTCCCCTGATCCCAAAAAACATATTTTTTTCATTGGTCTGTCTGTCTGTCTGTCTGTCTGTGTGTCTGTCTGTGTGTCTGTGTGTCTGTCTGTCTGTGAACAGAATATCTCAAAAACGAAAAGAGGTATGGCGTTGAAACTTCATATATAAGTTTTGTGTACTATGTATATGTGACAGCAAGCTTTTGAAGAAAATCGCATAACCGGAAGTAGGTGTTTACTCTTGTGATTTTTCAGTTTTTTCGATTTTTTCAAAAACGGCTTTAACGATTTTTTTTAAACATTACATTTTTATTACATTTTTAATGTGTATTGATGTGAGATAGGTGATTTTTCAGTTGAATACTTCTAAAATGGGTTTCTTTTGTTTTTTTTTCTATTTTTTTTATGAACTTCTATTTTAAATAGAACACCCGGTATATTATTACATTTTTGAATTCCGCTTAAAATTCTACAGAAAATTTGTCTCTTAAACTAACACTCTATTTTGTACCGTTTTTGTAAAATTTGTAATTTTTGAAAATTTTTGACAAATGCTTAAAAATTTAAAATCAAATTTTTGGCTAATTATAAGATCACTGTAAAAAGAAGTTGTGTGCGTGTATCACACCAGATTTTTTGAGTTGAATTGCCTAAAGGCAAGGAAACTCGAATTATAAATGTTAAGTTTACTTCAATAAAAAATAAGTTTGAGTGTAATTCGGTACGACAATTTAATGAATACTATAGCGCCTCGCTGACTCTTAAATCACGTATTAAACAACAAATAGAACACCACACTTACTGAACAATCATATAATAACGGATGAATCAAAACAATATAATAAATTTGGTAACTAATGAAATGCGTAAGTTTAAAATGCGTGCAAGTCTGTTAACACACGGTCGCTGACTGCCCCAGATTTTAGGGGTGCAGGTTTCTGCGCAGATCCGGCTTAAAATGACCCCCTGCGTTACAGTCCCCCCCTCTGGATCAAACAGACGTCACGGCTTTGTGTCCAGGATTTTGTTTTGTTTTTCAGCTTCCTAGGACGACCCCTTTTCCTAAGGGGTACCACTGGTTCAGGAATGTCCTTATTTCCCAGGTGGTATGGTGTTAGATCTGATGCATGGTATTTTCCTAAGGAAACATCTTGATTCGCACGATGGGCAATCTCGTAGGTGGTTGGACTAACGACTTTAATTATGACATGTGGCCCATCACGACGTGGTCCCTGTTTTGAAGTAGTTCCTTTGGCTGCATTGCTGAGTAGATGCGACTTGACCAGCACCAAATCGCCTGCTTCGAATGGCGGAGAATCTCTCCGTGCCTTGTCAGCTTGTCGCTTCCGTAGGTGTTGGGCATGCTCATTGGACTCACCTGCTTTAGATAGTGTGTCCGTATTCATGCCATGTTCTGGAAAAGGGGTTGCCTCCCCCCCCTTGATTAAAGGTACTTTTGTACTTAAAGTGTAGCTGCTTGAGTCGGGTCCTCTCATCAGATGCCAGATTAACTAGTTCATCATCACGCAGCTGAAGTTCGGTTTTCGATTTTAGATCAACGATCGCAGGTTGTGTTTCAGGGACACTTGAAACAGAATCTACGATTTCTTGCTTCGAGTTCTCTTCTTCGACCACAACTTGGGGCGACTTTGACCCCCCTTCCTCTAGCACAATGATGTCCTCTGCGAATTCGAACTCCCTCTTTGGATCATCTGCAAAGCTCCAGGTGTACTGGCCGAAGTTGATGACAATCCCAGCGTTTTTCAGGAAATCCATGCCTAACAGGGTACGATTATTTTCCAACTTAGGCAGAATCATAAGATCTGTTGATATAGATCTACCTGCAACTTCCAATTGCACCTGAGCTATCAATATATCCTCTTCTCTGGCAATTCCATCCGCATGGGCGATCGTAACTCGTGATGGCGAGAAAGGATTATTAACCGATTTTAAATAATCGTACACCCGTCTTCCTGCAATGCTGGCTTGAGCACCTGAGTCTGCATAGGCGATTCCTTCCCGATCGAGCAATTTAATTGACAGTAAAGGTTTATTGCACGGATTTGTAATGAAGCGCGCTTCCATAATAGTTGTGAAATTCAACATGGTAGCGGAATTGGCACTTATTCTACGTTGTTGCTTTGGATTGCAGTTTGGGCAATTGGCACGCACTTTACCGATGGCTCCACACCCGTAGCATTTAACTGCCTGCTGCGCAGGTGGAGTTATTATCTCTTGTTGATCGTCTCTTGGATGTTTGCGTTCACGAATTTTGCAATCGTCAAACGAATGTCCGAAATTGCGACAATAATCGCATCGCGGGCGCTCTTTCCTAGGTTTTGACGCACTTGGTTGCGGAAACCGTGGAAATTCACTTTGCTGAATTTCCTGTAAGGCTTGTTCAGCTTCGCGCGCAAGTTTAAGCAGGTCATCGTAAGTCTTAACGTTTGTTCGCAAAATCAGCTTCCGAATTCGGCGATGTAGAAGACCAAGTAGCATATCAATTTGAATTGCCTCACTCGGTACATTTTCTAAGTGAGAAAACATAGCCCTCGCATTACTGACGAAAATATCAGTCGATGTTTTGTCGTCCTGCTCATTTGCAAACAATTCGCGATATATTTGATACGCAGGTTTTCGCGGCCCGAAAGAATTTCTCATTGCTGTTTCAGCATCTGCCCAATTTGTCACCGAATATTTGATGCCTTGCCACCAAGTTCCAGCAGGACCTGCAAGCAGCATTGACAAGCCACGCACCGCGTTTTCATCCGACACCTTTAGACACTCGCGATATGTATTAACAGAGTCAAGAAACGCGGCAATGTCTTCACTCTTGTTCCCCGCAATCCGCGATGTGCATTTCGCGAAACTCCCTTTTGATGTGCTAGTTGAAAGTTCTGGCGTAGCAGGTTGCGATCGCAGGATTTGCTGAAACTCTTGTTGAATTTGGCGCAATTGTTCATTGGTCTGAGCTTGTATTCCACTGAGCAATTGCTGTAGTTGATCTGTAGACATCTGAATTACCGAGGGGCTTGTGGAAGCCATTGCTATTGTTTCCAGATCAGGTGCTTGTTCAATTTTTGAATCCGCGCTCTGTTTTAATAGCCTCTGGCTTTGACGACGCTTTCGCGGCATTCACAAAAAATGCGTGCGTTGAATTTCTTATAGCCGAGAAACCACAAAACGATAGTGTCTTTGTTTCCGCGACGCGGCAGAGAACAGATCTCTGAGACGCGGTCCGACGCCGTTTTCGAAATGTCTTTTATTTAAAGACGCGACGCGACGCCGTTGTCGAATGTCTTTCCTTCTGTTTTCGCACACTAATTAAAGCGGCTGCAGAAATTTAAATACGCACCGCAGCAAGAGAATAAGGCTTACCTCGAAGTTGCAAATACTTGATTTTGTATCTGTACAAACCAACTGTGGTGCGAGGTTCCTTGCTTTCCGCTGTGTTTTGGGATGCAGGTCAACAATGGCCAGTAGTCATTAATCACCGTGGTTGAAACGAAAACCAAAGAAATGCCGACTTGGGGTCCAATATCGTTAGCAGATGTTGAACATTGCGAAGCGACGCTTTGGTGATCGCTAATAACTTGTACAGAAAACTCCTAATTTTCTGTTTTTTCCACACTTTAACTCACGTATTCAATTCACTGTTCAATGTTTTGAATATTTCCACATACACACAATACAGTTTATTGTTCTTACTGGATTTAAAAGCTGCTCGTACACTAATTAATTAAATTTTCGACCCCACGTTTGGGCTGCCAGATTATAGCGCCTCGCTGACTCTTAAATCACGTATTAAACAACAAATAAAACACCACACTTACTGAACAATCATATAATAACGGATGAATCAAAACAATATAATAAATTTGATAACTAATGAAATGCGTAAGTTTAAAATGCGTGCAAGTCTGTTAACACACGGTCGCTGACTGCCCCAGATTTTAGGGGTGCAGGTTTCTGCGCAGATCCGGCTTAAAATGACCCCTGCGTTACAATACATATTTAATTTACATATTAGGTAATTTAGAAGTCACTAAATTAACAAACAAGGCGAGAAAACTAAGAACCGCACCGTCGTCGGTTCTTAGCAACTCTGCTAGGCTTACTAGAATTAGACCGTTTTAAAAGTTAGGTTCCGTTTTGTCGTTGGAAAAGTTAAGGCAAACTTTTGCCGCTGTCATAGTGACAAAAAAACCGCGGCTTATGAGATTTTTAGTGTATGCATTAAATTGTAACTTATAATTACACGAGAGCTTTTTTTGTCGAAGTAAACTAGGCGTTTTAATGAGAACTTCTTGCTTGGCAATTTAACGAAAAAAACTGCCTCTGAAAAAATTACGAGTCCGGAGGACGAGTAATTTTTTCTGGAAGTTTTTTGAGTTGAATTGCCTAAAGGCAAGGAAACTCGAATTATAAATGTTAAGTTTACTTCGATAAAAAAAAAGCTTGAGTGTAATTCGGTACGACAATTTAATGAATATATATTTAATTTACATATTAGGTAATTCATAAGTCACTAAATTAACAAACAAGGCAAACATTATTTTAGAATTAGACCTTTTTAAAAGTTAGGTTCCGTTTTGTCGCTGGAAAAGTTAATGCAAACTTTTGCCGCTGTCATAGTGACAAAAAACCGCGGCTTATGGGATTTTTAGTGTATGCATTAAATTGTCCGATAAAAAGTTTGATTGAGGCGAGGTTGCTCTCACTCTAATAGCTATTTATGCAACAAGTGCTAAAAGTCGACTTTTATGCGCGAGACATGAAAATTATGAAACGAAGCCGAAGGCTGAGTTTCATAACATGTCTCGCGCATAAACGACTTTTAGCACGCGTTGCATACAATATTTTATCTACGACCTTAATTTTACCGTTATTAATCCATAAATATCGATTTAAGAAAGGTTCGCATCTGCGACGCTGCATAATAATGAATAGTAGCCTACGCGGCTGGCGATTGTTTTGGCCACGCCCGTGCTGTCAAGGACAGGTACGAAATTTAATTATTTATACTCCACATATGACTGTATTCATTACATAACGCTTTAATTATTTCAAAAACGCTTTACCTGTAACGCAAGAAGCAACTAGAATAGCTTTACGACTTCACTTGCAGTTCGAAATTGTAGTTTTGAACCTCGCGTCACTTTTAGCACATGTGCTAAAAGTAAACAGCTGATTTCTTTAAACACGGTAAACTATAAAACGTCACTTTTAGTGAAACAAGCGAGTGTTAAAAAGCCTACTTTTAGTAGTGGTCGTAGATAAAGTACTTTATGACAAATACGTCAAATTGACATCTGGTCACCCTAATTGAGGCGATGCTAATGGAGTTGCATGAGCCACATTTCAAAAATATTTTGAAGTATACAGGTGGTCCCAAAAATGTTTGACTTGAAAAAGTATTAATTTTTTAAATGGAACACCTTGTAGTTCTTTACGGCTATTCAAGGCCTTATATAGATTTTACGTTCAACTCTAACTTTTCTTTTAAATTGTTTTCTTAATGGAGTTGATTGGGGCACATTTTAAAATTATTTTGACGTATACAGGTTGTCCCAAAAATGTTTGACTTGAAAAGTATTAATTTTTTTAATGGAACACCTTGTAGTTCTTTACGGCTATTCGAGGCCTTATATAGGTTTTACGTTCAACTCAAACTTTTCTTTTAAATTGTTTTCAGCGTTGTCAATTTATGAACGTTTTCAGTATTACCAAAGAGCATGCTCTTTGGTATTACTTCGTTTTACAATAAAGGAAGTATTTACCCCAAAAACAAAATTGAGTTTTCAACAGATCTTTACGTTTTAGAGTCCCCTGAACCCAAAAAACATACTTTTGTTCATTGGTCTGTCTGTGTGTCTGTGTGTCTGTCTGTCTGTGAACAGAATATCTCATAAACGAAAAGAGGTATGGCGTTGAAACTTCATATATAAGTTTTGTGTACTATTTAGATGCGACAGCAAGCTTTTGAAGAAAATCGCATAACCGGAGTAGGTGTTTACTCTTGTGATTTTTCAGTTTTTTTCGATTTTTTCAAAAACGGCTCTAACGATTTTGTTCAAACTTTACATTTTTATTACATTTTAATGTGTATTGACGTGAGATAAATTATTTTCCAGTTGAATACCTCTAAAATGGATTTCTTTTGTTTTTTTTTGTATTATTAACTCATATTTTAAGAAAAACACCCGGTATATTATTACATTTTTGAATTCAGCTTAACATTCTAGAGAAAATTTGTCTCTTGGTCCAGGCTGCAGCCGCACCAGGTAACAGAGTACAATGGTTTAAAACGAGTTAGTGCGGCATCAGTTTGGACCTCTGGTTTTATAAAATTTTAAAATAAAAGGGATGGAGACATTGCTTGCTTCACATAGCAGACAGGCTGGCTCTTGTAAAATTCAGCGATGACGAATCACGACAAATAATAATAAAACGTCAGCTGAGGGTTAAGTCCTTCGATAAATATATTTAAAACCCAGTTTAGAAATTTGTACATGATTTAATTTATATCAAATATTGTATTAAATTGCAAATAGAAGGCTTTTAAACTAGATGTTTTCTTTCTTAAGTATGCAGAGAGTGTTCGTTTATACAGGGTGGCAGGTTACCCGAATGGTTAAGGAGCCGATAGAGAATGTGGGTTCGATTCCCACACCTGCCGTATTTTTTTATATATTTATTATGAAAGTCTTGATTTTAAATTAGTTTATTCACGGCGGCTCTACCAGAACAAACGGCTGAGCTTCTTTTTCGACTAAAATGGACCAAGCGCAGAAGATGTTGGTTGTATCGCCGGAATTTGTCCAACGCCTTAAGTCTAGTGAGAACACGGAGAAAAATATATCATCACAGCTTGATAACGAAATGCAAAAAGTTTTAAAGTCCAAATTAACTGATCACGATAAATGGGTGCAGTACAACCAAGTGTTACAAAGCTACCTTTATTTCACAAACCAGGCAAGGCAGCCAATCAAAATACCTTTTGAAACAAGCAGTAACAGCATATTAAATACCATTACTTTATCTACACTTCCCAAAACTTTTAAGAGAAAAGCTGAAGTTTTCCTACGCATTTTGAGTGCCTCAAACGATGTGAGCTGGGATCACAAGGGTACCGTTACTATAAAGGGTGACATTTTACCGGCGTCTAACATAGTCGATTTAGTTCACGGCACTCTGAGGCTTCGAAAAACTATTAATCCACCCAGAGGCCTACAGTTTGCTGATTACATCAAAGACCTTAACGTTGCTCATGTGCTGCTAGCTAAACCTAAAATAGCAAAAGGTGCCACCCCGACTGGTACTACAGGAAAAACCGAAATGGAAACTGATAACTGCGAGTCCGATTTAGAATATAAATTAAAAACACCAGCTATTCATCCAAGTCCACATCAAAAAGGTGCAGTCAGAAAAACGTCGATTAGGAAGCACTTCCAAAAAAGGGCCGTTAGAAAAACACCTCTAAGGCAAAGGTCATCAACATAAAAAACGAATGGAATTCTGGATTGGGAGCGTCTTAAACTTTAAAATTCTACAATGAAATTTGTTCTACGATCCCATGTAAACGAATTCTGATTTTATTACTTGCAGCCTTTTTAATTTGAAATGTTGTGCACCTCAAACTACAGTTTTGTATATTGGCTAGGGGATTCAGCTGTACATTTATTTTTATATTATTAAGTATTATACGAAATAAGAAGAATATATTTGTTTATTACAAAGTGTTTGTGTTTTTTATTTCTACTCTGCTTTTGTTTTTCACGAATCTGCAATAATTACAAAATCTAAAAGCTAAAATATTAGTATTTGAAGTTATTTTACAGATACAAAGTGTTAAGTTTCAAAAAATCAATTTACGATTTTATAATAGCGGAATATAATGTAAAAAATTCTGATTTATTTTAATTTTGAGCGATGCTGAAACCAATGAATTGTTTTCTCGTAATTATGCAGTACTCTCCGCCTGATTGGCAGGCAACCTTTGTCGTTTTCGGACAATTCAAATCGCAGTTGAAACAGTTCTAGTGGAAATACAGGTTTCTATTTTCTTTTTGGAAAGTTCGTATTTAAAATACCGGTTCAGGGCTCTGTATTATCGGCACCAACAACTTCCGCCGTTGTCGTGAGATGGCGTTAGGGAAGCGTCCGTTTTTGGTGAAAAGTTGCTTACTAAGATGTCTGCCCGCTAAATTGTTTGTTTGGACAATCTTAGAGGTGCATCGTCTCCCATGTAGGAAGCTGAACTGAAAGAAGGGTTCGTAAAGGACGCCCAAAGAACCTAGTGGTTGTGGCAGTCGTTATTTTAACATCCTTTCCGTCGATGGGCCAGGAAAGATTACCAATACCTCTGTTAGTGTAAAGCACATTTTTCTGTTAGGCGATTATCAGGCTTTCCTGGGTAAGCACGTTTCTCTTTTCTTATTCGACCACTAATTTTGGTTGTGTGTTTGCTCAGCTCCTTGCTTCGGGCTGAGATCATCCCAAAGTCGATGGCTGTAGTTCTTCGCACACCCCTCGGAGAGATTTGAGGCAGTCCTGTCCGCGGTGGCTCACAGCTTCCCGTAGGAGCAGCCCCCTGGTGTTTGGAGTGACCTCTTGATGCCGAGTTTGGTTTGAAACCTACCTCGATTATTTTGCATTTTGTTATACGAACTCTCAAAACGATTTCGTTGTGCGGCATAGTATTATGTTCGTTAACTGCTAGGATGCACTGGAATTTTCAATTGCCTGCGTTATCTTGTTTAGCAATTCATATAGGGTTCTGTTATTAGCGGCTTCACCGCAAGTAATTGTTGTAATCAAGGGTCACACGAAGTGCGAGCTTTCGCTGTGCTTATGTTAAAGTAAATTCGCCGAAGCTCATTTTGGATTGAAATTTCGCTGAGCGAGTGGCAAACCTAGTTGCGATAGTTCCATGCTCCTTCGGATTAATTAAAATAGCTGGAACAGTATTCAGCAGTTGCTTATTTCCATAGGGCAGACAGATCTGATTGCTTACGTGGGTATCCGTAAATTATTAACTTGATACATACAAAAAAATGGAACGCAGTACAACGGTGACATTCTCTTAGCCTTCGGGTTGCTATTAATTAATGTGTTTAGGCCAAATTTAGTGCTGAAAGTAAGTCCATTTAGAAATTAGTTACGAGGCCGTCAGCCTAGCTGCGATTTCGGATGCACCCGATTGAATTTGTGAAATAAGTAATAATGTGATATATATTTGCCTACTGTGATATATATTTATTTTGTGCTAGTCTTGTCTGTGTACTTTATGCCAGTAATTACAAAACAATTTCATGCCTCCCTGTTATCCGATACATTAAATGTTAGAATATTATACGATTTATCACTCTGTGGGTTTTGTTTTATTGTTTACGTTGCATTGCTATCTTGAGCGAGTTTAGTGGTTTTTTTGCTTAAACGAACGAGTGGAACATAAGGCTGCAAACCCCTTGGCGCCCTTATCCGTTCGATCTGTAGTTTTTTTGGAAGGTAAGTTGCCCACGACCCTTCTCCTGAGTTAGTGCGAGCATGTTCCGATTTACCATCGGCAATTGTTGATGTAACAATGCATTTTATAAAAAAGTGTAAAACATTTGCAAAATTATGCTTAGATATAACTTTAAAACTGTTTTTACATCATTTTCGTTATTATAAAATCGTTTTGTAAAACGAATTGAGATAATTTTTCATTAAAATTTCATCGCGTGTTGAATTAGAATGTCATTTTTTGTATATTTTATGTGACATGATGTCGATTTTTGTAAACATTTAAGTGAGATGATGTGTAATTGCGTGATTTTTGTTCAATTTTGTGTTAATTTGTCGTCATCACATACATGTTTAATCAATTGTACAAGAACTTTTGTAATAAAAATGCACAAAGAGCTACGTAACTGAAGTTTTGTTTATCGAAATGATGGTGACAGAAGATTTTTCAACGAAATTGTGTCTTTTATTCAAATATTACTGTTTGAAGTTATTTTACAGATACAAAGTGGCGAAAATTCATATACATCAAACTAAGATTTCATAAGTGCGTGATGTAATTTAAAAATTTGCGATTTATTTGAATTTTGAGCGATGCAATTTAAAAAAAAGTGTAAAAAATTTGCAAAATTATGCTTAGAAATAACTCTAAAACTCTTTTTACATCATTTTCGTTATTATAAATCGTTTTGTAAAACGAATTGTGATAATTTTTTAAGTGAAATGATGTGGAATACGTGTTTTTTATTCAAATTTTGTGTTAATTTGTGGTCATCACATACATATTTTCATAAATTTTACAAGCACTTTTGAATTTTAGTTTATCAAAATTATGATGGCATAAGCTTTTTTAATGAAATTGCGTGTTTTTATTCAAATTTATGGTACTTAGTGGTCACCATACATAAATTGTCATCAAAAGTACAAGAACTTTTGATTTTTGTTTATCGAAATGATGGTGGCAGAAGATTTTTCAATGAAATTGCGTGTTTTTATTCAAATTTATGTTAATTTGGGGTCAACATACATATATTTTTATCAAAAGTACAAGAACTTTTGTAATAAAAATGCGAAATTGTAACATTATATCGATCAATCTACCGTGAATCTAAAATTTTTAAATAGTTTCGATAGCATTTATAATAAAACGTAATAAAAATGTACAACGAGCCTACTTAACTGAAATTTTGCTTTCGAAATGATTGTAGCAGAATATTATTCAATTAAATTGCTGTTTTTTATTCAAATCTTACTAAAATTGCAACAAGTTAGAGTAATGTACTTGAAAATTATTAATAAATGGTCATTTCGATGCCGACCCTCGCCAAAACCTAGTGATTTATTTTAATTTTGACTGGTGCGATTTATAAAAGGTGTGCTTCAAAATAACTATAATACATTGTGTTTAAAATTTATAGGCTTATGGCAAGACAGGCTGATTCCTGTCAGTTTCACCGCAAACCAACAAGCTCCCGCTAGCTCAACGGTCGGACTCTCAATACGGAGATACGTAGTTCAAACCCAGGCAGATACATTGATTTTTTCAATTAAATAAAATTTGCCGTGGAAAACGTGTTTTTTAATGCTTAATTTTGTCGCCCCAGCTGATTTATATCATCTTTTATTACCATATAGAATACCGACGACGAATTTTAATTAACTTTGTTGAGTAATAGTTCCATGAACAAGTTTTGATCGATATAATGACACAATTTCAGACGCTTTACTTATAAAATAAAAGCCAAACATGACAATCTCGTGACAACTAGGGTTCAAATCCGACTTGGAACCGGCGCAAAAAGGTTTTTTTAAATTAAATAAATGCGAGCGAGAGAGAACAGCTGCGATGAGTGAGACGGAAGACTTTGGCGTGACGTAATCAAATCCAAAAATGGCCGCCTCGGATTTAGCGATTTAAAATAATTATTCACATGTGGTTAATTATCATATGTGTAAAATCAAATTTCTGTAATTAAAAAGTAGCTAATTGTTACGAACCAAGTTTTTAAATTGCGGCCCGTCAAATTTTTAATAGAATAAAAGCTATCTGAACAGAGGTATTTCAGGAATATATTAAACTCAAATTTGTAACTCGTTTTATATTTACGATCTGAATTTGCCTCTTGTCGCCGACAAGTCAGGACCTGTTGGGCCGAATGATAAAAAATAAAATAATTAATTTCATCAAGGCCACTTAGGAAATTAGTTTTTCAATATTATTAAAAAACTTTTAAAACAATAGACGGTGCAATTCAGCTCTTATAAATTATAATTTTCAAGAAATATTTAGTTTAAAAATATGGAAGCGTGACGACACAAGAGTGAAGTGGCATTCTGCTCAAACCTTAAAATCCAACGCGCTTCATTGGTCTAGAGGCGTACACCGATTCAACCCCAATATAAACACGAACGTAGAGGGTTCAAATCCGACTTGGGGCCAGCACAAAAAGCTTTTTTAAATTAAATAAATGCGAGCGAGAGAAGTGCGCGAGCAGAAAACGAAAATGGCCCATCCCCAGGAAGTTTAAATTCAAAAATGGAACTTGGAAAAAATCTTAAAATAGATTTCAAATTCAAAAATTCGCGCGAAAATTGAAATTAAAATGGCCGCCGCTTAATTCCGGAAGCAAAATAAAAATGGCCGCCTCGTAATTTAATCAGTAGCTAATGCGTAATTTAATCAGTAGCACATATCAAAATTAATGAGAACAATCCGCGAAATTAATTGGGGCAAACCGCGGAATTAATTAGGTCTAACCGCTGATTTAATTCGCGGAATTAATCGTTTGATTGACAGGTTGCTCTAGTTTAGGGGGCGCATTACTACTCTTATTACGTCATAGCAATGGCTTTTAACATGGAAATGGTTTATTTTTATCTAAGTATATTGATATAGTCTTAAAATCACGAAGCATTTTAAAACTAAATAATAATAAAGAAGCTTAAAAATAATATTCATAAAAGGATATTGATTGGAATAACTTCGTTTTATCATTGGAATTTCTATTTCCTACAATGGTATTTGCAGTTTATTTGTAAATAGTCCAGTTCTGGTTGCAATTGTAATTCAAATTAATTGAAGGTTATTCTGTTAGTCAAGATTTATCTGAAAGAAGTAAATATTATCATAAAATGTAACACAAAAGTTTAATTTTTGCATATTTGGATTATAAAAGGGTTGATGTCGTCATGTAGTTGTAGACAGATACAATTGAAAACTGTTAACCTAAAAAGTATGATTAACGACAACTAGAAAAGTAATAAAGATTAAAAATATAAAAATATATAAAAATCGTTTGAGAATAACGAAGGTTTTTGGCGGGTATTTTGAAAATAAGAACAAATGGGGTGTAAAAATTTATGAATTCGATTGACACAAGTCCAAGTTAAACTTGAATTAAATAGACAATTTTGAATAATAAAATACTGGTATGTACATTTACATAATGTCACACGCATAAGTAGTGCTATACTGAAGGATCAAGTGTGAAAACGAAAAAGACTTATGGCCAAAGGGATTGCTGACTACCACGGAAAGGATAGCTGATGCATATATCAAGTGAGTTTGAATACATAGAAGATAAAAGAGCTCGAAGAAAGAAGATTACTAAGTAAGTGTATAAAACTTCAATTAGAAACAAAACAAATAAAAAAAGGAAAACAGTAATCAGAAGTATTTATCTGCCACTTATAAATATAAAATTTAATTCAATTAAACTAAAATTAAATAATTTACCATTGTAAACATACAGTATCATTAGTCTAAAATTGATTTGAATGCAATTAATTATTTTACAAGTATTATAAACAAAGGTTATACAAATATGATGCGGATATATTTTTAATAAATACAATTGTCTCATATGATGCATTATAGATTTCATTATGTATGTCCTAATTACATTCAACAGTAACCCAATAAATGGCGTCGCAACGTGAAGCTGCAACAATATATATAGATATAATTATTAAAAAATAGTATACGAAGGGCGTTAAAAAAAGAACATTTTTATTTGAATAATCATTACTTTTACTACCTACAGTTAGAACTGAAAAACCTAATTTCGTATTCGAGTACTTACACAATCGCGTAATTTGAATACTTTGAGTACCTACTACTTGAGCATCCAGAAACGGTAACTAAAATACTAAATACCAATTACTGGTAAGAAAAGTAGTAGCTCAAATACCAATACTCAAACATTAATTATATTGGAATACGAATACCCGTAAATAGCTTGAATAGGATTCAAAGTAGAAGAACTTTGACCATATGACCACAGCAGTTGTTCGTCTAAGATACCTGATAATCCGCATATCTAGACCTTGTCCATAGAAAAAGGACTCGAAGTACTGAGTATTTGCATACTACCAAAGTCTATTCAGTAATCTCATGATGACGGTAGTTGATTAAAGCAGCTTAAAACAGCGCTTTATTAAAAAAAATAGTATACTATTTTATTTGCAAATCATCCAATTTTAAAAATAACTACAATTGAATTCTGAATAATAGATATCTTGATGTAGCTAATATTTTTGTTACCATGAAAACAACACACTCAATGTTTTGTTACCATGGAAACACCACACTCTTCAGGTATGTAATATTTTTCGGGGTATGTAATAATTTCCTGGCTAGTTTCAAGTAATCATCTAGTTCCCAGCTGTTGTCATGTCATGAAATTGACACATTACAATGTGATTGCGAATAAATGTAATTACGCATTATCCTACCATCAATTTTTCTGTATTTGGTAGGAACCGAGCTACCGAGCATTGGTATAGCGACTGACCCCTATTTAAAAATTGCCTAAAATATAACCTCAAACGCAAAAACGCTTGAACCTGTTTTTTCTACGTTAAGAGGTATAATAACAATGTTTGAACAACGATAAAGTAATGTGGTGCATAGAAGAAAGTAAAACTAACCGTTATAAACAATCTGCGAAAGATTACCTCCTTTAGCATTAAAAGAAAATTTCAAATGCAGTCATGTCTGCCTCGAATCCAGAGTTGATGGAAATAATTTTTGTAAGTAGCCAAGTACTTATGTAATTCCTCAAATACAACGTTAAAATTTTACAGACGGATGATGATTTACCGTATGAAGAGGAAATTTTACGTAACCCCTATTCGGTGAAGCACTGGCTTCGTTACATAGATTTTAAGAAGAATGCTCCCAAGCAAGGCGTTAATGTTTTATATGAACGTGCTCTTAAAGAACTTCCAGGATCATACAAGTTGTGGTATAATTATTTGAAGACACGCCGACAGCAAGTTAAAGGGCGTTGCATTACAGACCCTATATTTGAACAAGTAAACAATGCATTCGAGCGGTCCTTAATATTCATGCATAAAATGCCTCGAATTTGGATGGACTATTGCACATTCTTGACAAACCAGTGTAAAATAACCAGAACAAGAAGAGTTTTTGATAGAGCTCTGCGTGCATTACCTATCACACAGCATCATAGAATTTGGCCTTTATATTTATCATTCGTTAAAAAGTATGACATTCAAGAAACAGCCATGAGAATTTTCAGAAGGTATCTTAAACTGTGTCCAGAAAACGCAGAACATTTTATCGAATATTTAAATGAAGTTGGTCGCTTAGATGACGCTGCTGTTGTGTTGGCAAAAATTGTTAATGATGAAAATTTTGTTTCGCAACATGGGAAGTCCAATCACCAGCTTTGGAACGAACTATGTGAACTTATATCTAAGAATCCGGGTAAGGTTCATTCCTTGAATGTCGACGCCATTATTCGAGGTGGATTACGTCGTTATACCGATCAGCTTGGACATTTGTGGAACTGCTTGGCAGACTATTATGTGCGTAGCGGTCTTTTTGATCGTGCAAGAGACATTTACGAAGAAGCCATTCAAACTGTAACAACCGTGCGTGACTTTACTCAGGTGTTCGATGCTTATGCTCAGTTTGAAGAGCTAAGTTTAGGCAAACGGATGGAGGAAATTTCTAAGCTGGCAAATCCTACCGAAGATGATGATGTGGAATTGGAGCTAAGGCTAGCAAGATTTGAAAATTTAATGGAAAGAAGACTTCTTTTATTGAACTCTGTTTTGTTGCGGCAAAATCCCCATAACGTTCAAGAGTGGCATAAGAGAGTAATATTATACGAGGGAAAGCCACATGAAATCATCAATACGTACACAGAAGCAGTCCAAACTGTTGACCCGAAATTAGCAGTTGGAAAACTGCACACACTATGGGTTGAATTTGCAAAGTTTTACGAAAAAAATGGTCAAATTGAAGATGCGCGATTAATTTTTAAGAAAGGCACCGAGGTGCTTTATGTGAAAGTCGATGACTTAGCAACTGTTTGGTGTGAGTGGGCTGAAATGGAGACGAGAAATGATAATTATGACGACGCATTGAAATTAATGCATCGAGCCACAGTTTTACCATCACGAAAAGTGGCCTATCATGATGAAAACGAGACAGTTCAGGCAAGGCTGTATAAGTCGCTTAAGCTTTGGTCAATGTATGCCGATTTAGAAGAAAGTTTCGGCACGTTCAAATCTTGCAAAGCCGTCTATGATCGCATTATTGATCTCAAAATAGCCACCCCACAAATAATAATTAACTACGGCTTATTCCTGGAGGAACATAATTATTTTGAAGAAGCTTTTCGTGCGTATGAGAAGGGAATATCCCTCTTCAAGTGGCCGAATGTGTATGACATCTGGAACACATACTTGACAAAATTCCTGCAGCGTTACGGAGGTTCAAAATTGGAGAGATCGAGAGATTTGTTCGAGCAGTGTCTTGAACATTGCCCTGCCAAATTTGCTAAGCCGTTATATTTGCTCTATGCAAAATTAGAGGAAGAACACGGAATGGCTCGACATGCAATGGCTGTGTACGAAAGAGCCACCAATGCAGTTCCGACGGAAGAAATGTTTGACATATTTAATATCTACATTAAAAAAGCAGCCGAAATTTATGGTATTCCAAAGACACGACAAATATACGAAAAAGCGATCGAAGTTCTTCCCGAAGACAAAACACGTGACATGTGTTTGCGATTTTCAGAAATGGAAACTAAATTGGGCGAGATTGACCGAGCTAGGGCTATTTATGCACACTGCAGCCAAATATGTGATCCCCGTGTTACCATGGAATTCTGGCAGACTTGGAAGGAGTTTGAGGTGCGTCACGGCAATGAAGATACCATGAGGGAAATGTTGCGCATTAAACGCAGCGTGCAGGCCATGTACAATACTCAGGTCAACATGATGTCTGCTCAGATGTTAAGTTCTGCTGGATCTATGTCAGGCACTGTCGCTGATTTAGCCCCAGGTGCCAAGGATGATATGAGGATGCTGGAGGCTAAAGCGGCAGAAATGATAGGTGTTTCAGTATCTAAACCTGGTAACATCATGTTTGTTCGAGGAGAGACACAGGGCGACAAGCAGGCAGGTGATAAAGTTGTTAATCCGGATGAAATTAATATTGATGACGAAGAGGAGGAGGAAGAGGAAGCCGATGAAGTAGAGGTACCGATTGAAAAGCAAAGCATTCCTTCAGAAGTGTTTGGTAGTTTAAAGAAAAAAAATGATGACGATGAAGACGAATAATATTTTGAATTAGTATGCGAGGAATATTTTCATTTCTTTTATAATGTAAGTTTAATTGAGGCATTGTATATATTTAGATGTAAATAAATGGATGTAATAAATTATTTTGTATTCATTGTTTTATTTATAATGTGAAATTAAATGTAATTTAAGAATCTGTAATGCACAGGACTCTTGTTTTACATGTACTCTCCGGATGTACGAAGTTTTGAGGTCGACGAAAATTTTGGTAATGTATTCACGAGACAGTATATTAAGGTATTTCAAGATGTATTGAATTCTGTTCACAATGGGATGGTGATTTATAGTTTTATCTAGAAAAACTGAGGTTTGGTAACTAATACTGCTTGTGTTTTGAACAAAACTGTAGCTGATTTTTACTTGTTTAGAAAATGGAGTTTTTCGAAATCGTCAAAATCCTAATATTTTTCAGAAATTAAGTAACATTTCAATGAGATCTTTTTAGAGCGTAAACATCTTCATAATGCCCTTGGTACTGTATTATTCAACATAGTCTCCTTTTAATGTTATGTACTTATTGCAGCGAATCTGCAACACCCGTAAACGACAGACAGCTTTTATTAACTCTTCGTTAGAAGAAAATCTATGCCCTTTTAAGCTCCTTCTCATTTGTGGGAAGACAGAATAGCGCGAGGAAGCTACATCTGGTAAATAAGGGGGGGTGTTCGAGTAATTCAAACCTTAGATTACGAATTGTATTCATCGCAATGTGCTGCTTGTGTAGGATCTAGGAAAGTTTACCGAAAACACTTTACGAAGGAAAGTTTACCGACAGAAAGATGACCGAATGGAAAGTTTACCAAAAGGAAACTTTGCCGAATGGAATTTTTACTGAAAGGAAAGTTTACCGAAAGGAATGTTTACAGAAAGGAAATTTGACCGAAAATTATAAAATCCTATATATTGAGATGGTATTGGGCCCTACGCCCCTGCTCTGATTGCAGTGCGATATAAAAAGTAAATTAAGCACAGAGTAGAGATGTTGTATCTGGCCGCAATGTTAAAATCATTATAATTATAATCCAGTAAATGCATTTGACAAATTTGAAATGCCTGTGTTCAAATAAATGAAGGAATTTAGAAAAGCTAAGGAGACAGCCGGCTTTTCACAGGGTTGGAATCTGAGTTTAAAGTAAAGTAATTATTATATTTGGCAGAATAAAGTGCCTAATAAAATCAAATTAACACGTGCAGGTATGAAACATAGAATTCATGTTAGCCAATTTAAAATACATTTTGTGAACGATTATAAAAAGGTATGATAATATTGCAATAGAGCAAATGAATAAGGCAAATTAATAACTATAAGAAGAAATTACCAAGTCCTTATTTCTATTTGACAAAATATGCAAGAAAAATAGACAGTTAAATGTTGTTAAAATTTGGTGAAAAGCAAACATGAGATTCAAACATTCTAAAAGGAACTGAGTCAATAAACATACGTGAGTAAACAATAAGAACATTTAATAACAAGTGCAGTGCGCCAATAAACAATTTAAAGACTGAACTAATGTGCACAGCAATTTAGTTTATAAGAATTGTGTAGTTCTAGTTACTGTTAATAATAATTAAGATAAAATGTACTGTATTTGAACTAAGATAATATCCGGTTTTTGTAAATTTATTAGTAGATAGGCAATTGTTTATAACCGTTGAGAGAAAAAATAGAATTGTTAATATTAACGTGGTGTGGTGGAGTATATTATACCATTACAATATAGATAGAGTGTGACACTGATTTTACAATTACAACTATTTCAAGTGCTTTTTATTTTAGGTAATCATATCCTTAAAAAAAGGCAATGTACTCCTTTGTGTTATTTTTACGAGATCATATACCGGCTGAGAATGAGGCCAGGGCCATGCCTCTATCTCCGTTATTTATGAATGAACTTGAATGAAATTTGATAAACGGATACAAGACATAATTTCGGATTAACATACAAGTATAATCAAAATGGGCCACTTTCGGTTTCACCAGAAATAACAGTCTTTGATTTTTTAAATAGATCACCGCATATATTTTATGTTTTTTGCAGCCTACTACTCAAATTACATATAACAGTGTTGCCGCATTTGCTTAGGTATTACACAGAAATATTAAAAATAATAATTAATTAATTATTCTTCAATTTGAGATAAAAATAAACTAGTGCATGATACTACAATTCAAATATTTTTATGTGAAGACTTTAGCGATTCATAATTGGGAAAAATAATATAAAATGTTAATTAGTTCTTTAGATGTTTTATTATTTACCGAAGAGTAGTATGTTTGCACAATTTTTACGTTTTTTATGCAAGGCGCTTTTTAGGAGAAATTATTTTTCAATTCTAATTAATATCAATTTAAACGGCTTCTAGAAACTCTAATCTAGTCCTGTTAATGAATTACTGTTACAAAAATCCTGTAAATGTTCTTTCACAGCGGACACTGTCTAATAATCTGAAATATATCCCTTACTTTATGATAACGTTGTATATTGCATTTGTATGGTAACCTGCCGTATTTATTTGAATGTTTATTTAAATTTGATAATTTTAAATTTAAATTCCTCTTTGTTATATCTCAGGGAAATTATTAGGCTAGCTCTGTCGTATTTTGAAATGAGATCAATTACTTTATTTTCCTCAGTCGAAAACAGAAATAAATTGTCCAACCCTTTCTTTATTAAAATAGATAGAATAGATAGAAGGCTGTGACGTGAAAAAATATGTTCTAATTGACTCTAGCAACTAATCATAATAGCTATTTTATCAATGAAGCCAATAACAAACCCTTAATAAAGGAACAAAATTTGCTAAACACGTTTTTTAAATGGCACCTACTAAGGGCCATCTTGCTATTAAACTGAAAATTTAATTATCAATCTAACGATATGCATCATGCACTAGTTTACTTTTATCTAAAATTGAAGAATAATTAATTAATTTTTTTTTAATATTTCTGTGTAATACCTAAGCAAATGCGGCAACACTGTTGTATGTAATTTGAGTCGCAGGCTGCGAAGAACATAAAATATATACGGTGATCCATTTAAAAAATCAAGGTTAGTGTTATTTCTGGTGAAACCGGAAGTCGCCCATTTTGATTATATTTGTATATTAATCCGAAGTTATGTAAATTCATAAATAACGGAGATAGAGGCATGGCCCTGGTCTCATTGTATCCCAGTACATGATCTAGTAAAAATAACGGAGGAATACATTGCCTTCTTTTAAGGGTATGATCATCTAAAATAAAAAGCACTTGAAATAGTTAGTTGTAATTGTAAAATGTTCCGCTCTATGTATATATAGGATTTCATAATTTCGGTCAAATTTCCTTTCGGTAAACATTCCTTTCGGTAAACTTTCCTTTCGGTAAAAATTCCATTCGGCAAAGTTTCCTTTAGGTAAACATTCCTTTCGGTAAACTTTCCATTCGGTCATCTTTTCGTCGGTAAATTTTCCGTCGGTAAAGTGTTTTCGGTAAACTTTCCGGGATCCGCTTGTGTACAGGTTCGTTGCAAAAACAAGGCACTTTTGGTCAACATTTCGCGTCTTTTTTCTATTTTTACTTCCTTTTACTACTATAAAGGAAGTATTGGTTCACCCCAAAAATTCGAAATTGAGTTTTCAACAGATCTTCACGTTTTAGAGTCCCCTGATCCCAAAAAACATATTTTTTTTCATTGGTCTGTCTGTCTGTGTGTCTGTCTGTCTGTCTGTCTGTGTGTGTGTCTGTGAACAGAATATCTCAAAAACGAAAAGAGGTATGGCATTGAAACTTCATATATAAGTTTTGTGTACTATGTAGATGAGACATCAAGCTTTTGAAGAAAATCGCATAACCGGAAGTAGGTGTTTACTCTTGTAATTTTTCAGTTTTTTTCGATTTTTTCAAAAACGGCTCAAACGATTTTTTTTTAATTTTACATTTTTCTTACATTTTTAATGTGTATTGATGTGAGATAGGTGATTTTCCAGTTGAATACTTCTAAAGTGGGTTTCTTTTGTTTTTTTTTTCTATTTTTTTTATTAACTCCTATTTTAAATAAAACACCCGGTATATTATTACATTTTTGAATTCGCCTTAAAATTCTAGAGAAAATTTGTCTCTTCAACTAACACTCGATTTTGTACCGTTTTTGTAGAATTTGTAATTTTTGAAAATTTTTAACAAATGGTTAAAAATTTAAAATGAAATTTTTGACTAATTATAAGATCACTGTAAAAGGAAGTTGTGTGAGTGTATCACACCAGATTTTTTCTTGTAGAGTTGTCAATAGTCTAGAATAATATTGTCTAGTTATCTTTTTACTCTTTATTTATATATCGCACTTAGCCAACAACCGTTAGGCCAATTATAGGCGTCGCTGTGCATTTATGGGGACTTCCAACCCCACTAACGACTGTCATGGTGTTGTTATGACCGCCGTGACCAACTATTTTCCTGACAGCCGTATCACGAGGCCCCGAGAGATGCAGCCGTAGAACTCCCATCCAAGTTCTGACCAGAGAGAGCTTTGCTTAACTCTGCTGATCGAACGTGAACGCTTGTTCAAGCTACACCACCCGGGGCCTCCTATACAAATTCAAATTATTCTCGATTACTCAAAAAACTGAAGCAATAACTTTCCTAGCAGATTTTTGAACACGAAACTTCTTAGGCCTCAGAGAACCAGAGTGCTTCCATTCAATCAATTGCTGTTTTGTTTCTGGTTCTTAGAAATGTACCCAAGTTTCAACCATGGTAACTGTTTGGCTGAAGAAGTTAGCATCTTTTTCGAAACGGGCACAGATTTAGCGCGATGGTTTAATTTTGTTTTATCCAAGGAAGAGCGCTAACTAGTTATCAACACTTCTTCGTATCAACATCCCTTCAATCGATTCCCAAAAATGTTGTCTCCAAAACTCAAGTGAAAAGTTACGCTTAAAATAACAGCATCTGCATTATTTTGTATGTATACTTATATGACTAAGCTTAATGTTACTTATTAAGCAATTTAAAAATTGTACCCACTCACCGGTGAAATTGGTGTCTATTCAAAATCCAAAGTTTTTTGCCACTATTTGGAACTGTTGGACTGTAGTTACTGCTTTAAGTTCCGCAAAGTTATTAAACAGTCTATCAACAATTTGCCAGCCTGTATATTATGCAAATACAAGTGAACTGTAATTACAAGTAATAAATTTGAACATGTTATAAAGTAAAGTGTTTATGATGCACATACGCAAGCCATGCCAGAAACGCTAAATATATGAGGCAATTTTTACATTCCCGTACTAGACATCTTTTATGAGATCTATAGATTTTCATTTGAGTTCACTTAATCAAGCATGTCATAAGAAAGCACACATCAAATTGGAAGCAACCGATAGAGTGACAACTTGATAGCATTTAAGTTTGTGTCAGAGAGATACGTAAAGAAAATTGAATACCACGCTGCAATAAAATGTATAACAAAATAAGGCAGAATTCGTTTAGGTAATGATTGTGGTTCTAATACAACAATTTTACAGGCGTCCTAATTATTTAAATTAGGATAAGAATAGCTGGAAGATAAACCCTGAGTAGGAAGAGTGGTTGGTTTTGTCACTTCTGATGTTGCAGAAAAAATAGTAGAAGTGACAATTAGCAGTACCGTCACGGTTTCAGACCCCCCCCCCCCACCCATTCAAAGACAGCAGAAAAAATTATGGCAAATATTTTGGTTACTTGAAGGAGATTTCGTCAATTGATTTTTTACAGAACAAAAGAATAGTGACAAGTGACTATTATGGTTAAGATGTCATTAAAGAAAAAAGGCCTGGAACATTTACATAAGGCGATTTGCTGTTGCATGACAATGCACCGGTCCTTTAGTTCAAAGCAGCAAGAGCTACTGTTTTGAGGATTTGAGGATAATACTCACTTGAAATAAAGATTGAGAACTACCTATTTTCGAGATAAATGTGATAGTGATTTAAAACTTTTATGGATAGTCTGTATCCTGTATCTATAAGTAAGGAAAGTATGTTGAAAATACATGTTTGTGAACTTTGTGGCTACTGGTTTTCACGTCGAGTTTGTGACTTTAAAAACGGCCCTTCGTATAGCAGAATATAGCATAAGTAAGTATAGTTTTAAATATTCTATTTAAAGAAAATGTGTAGACAAAACGAATATTTAAGAAAATAATAGCATGGTAACACTATTAAGACTCTGCCAGTATTTGTTAATTATACATACTCACTTGCAGAAATAATGTGATCAAATAAAAAATATATAAAGCATATTTTGGGCCTTTTATATTTTTTTCATACTGTTTATATTAGGACTGCTTTTTCAATTTTAAAGACTATAATTGTACTCTGTTTCAAAATATTTCCCTTTAGCCACACTACATTTGTTCATTCTTTGAAACCGTTTTTGAAACGACAATTAATGTCCCTCGGCGGAAAGAATCACAGATGATATAGAAAACTGTATTTAAGCAGAACTCTGCCGCTCGGCTAAATTCGACATGTGTGTTGCCTACACGCTAGGCTATTTCGCCCGTGAAATTACTGAATAAATTACGAAATACAATAAATTGGTCCTAGTAGCCAGGTGGATTTACGCACTTCCACTTTCAAAGTAATTTCACCTGTGTCGCTGGTGTTGTTTCTCCCGATTTAGTTAAGAAAGTGGTGGCGTTTCTTTATTTAACATTATTTACCCCTTTGTGTGAAAGCGTTCAGGTAGTATAGAACCACGACCTTCTCGCTGAGGATCCAAAGCCGGAGCACGTTGTTACAGCACATCTCGTAACGAGGGTTGGGGCTGAGTATTTGGCTACATTTCCGATTATGTGTTAAAGACAATTTTGTAGGTGACAGGTCTGGCTCTCAAGCGTATGATTTTGTTTTGCAGGCTTGAGAGGCTGATTGTTAATGTCGTTAATGCGGTTTCATCCTGTAACAAAACTGGCTAGTTGCTAATGTCGTAATAACGTTTTCGTGCTGTAACATAGCTTCAACTTCAGTAAACGACACAAATAAATTAACAATTGCAAGTCGAATTATAGTACTAGACGAAAAAAATATTTTGGGCAATTATGCAATAATACCAAGAATGTGCACACAGCTTAAAATGCATAATTCAATGTCATTAACCCTAGAAATTAAAACTATTATTGTTAATATATGTAATCACAACGCTTATTGTCTATTAATTTTTATCGTATTAAAATAATTATTATAAAACAATAAATTAAATATTTAAAAATCGATTATTTTATTTTTCTCTTAGATTTTTTTCTAGGTCCTGGGAGACGTAAGTACTAAAATGTTTCCCAAGTACGTCGGCCGAAAAACGGCGGCAGGTGACGTCGGCGTCCAATTCTGCTCGAATTTACCAGTGCGATTTGGAATATTGGGGCGAGCCCGGTCCTCTAACGAACCAGTCCGTTTTGGAAGCCCTACATCGTGGCGCAAAAATAAGATTTGTTTTTCGTATAATTTTTTCATGAAATTGCATATCTAGGTCCAGGAAGACGTACTAAAACGTATCCCAAGCGCGCCGGCCGAAAAACAGCGACAGGCGACGTCGGCGGCCAATAATAATTTTTATCTACTCCTACTGCACAATGGCCATGAATTATGATTCATAATTCACGGTTTGCAGCCAATCATAAAATTCTATTTTCATTATTCAATAGTTTGCAAATTGCAACCAATCAGAAAATTCTTTTTTCATTATTCAAGAGGTTGTAGCCAATCACAAAATTCATTCTTATTATTAAATGACTTTTGAAGTTAACAGCTGTCACAAATGTCATAATTCTGAAATATGAACACAAGGCTCCTATTGCACAGGAGTAGATAAAATATCGTATTATATTCGCGATTATGGCCATTATTCACTCAGATGACTTGCGCCACGCGCCTTCGGCTTGTGGCGCAAATGTCATCTTCGTGAATAATGGCTGTCATAATCGCTCATATAATAATATACTATAATTTCTAGGGGGTAATGACGTTGTATGGCACCTGTATTAATAACCACTTCTTCCTACACTTACAAGTCCTGCTGTTGGTTTTGGCAACATTGCATATCTGGCAGTTGGTGGTCCTAAGTTACAGTACTCCAATTTGAAATAATTTTGCTTTAAATAGAGCACAGATTTATCATATTTTACTCTGTAGTTAACTAAAGATAGCTTCTGTAATTGTGAAAAATTTATTTACATACTCAAGTAATACAAACATGTAACAGTATTAAAATTATATTTGTTTATAACAGCCGTCTTTTAGGTATATTCAATATAGTTTAGGAAAATTAGTAAGCTATATATCTTTTTATATAATATAACTGACGTTTCGTCAGCTTAGTTGACTTCCTCAGAAATTACACATTATGTTGAAATACAATAGACTTACATAAGGTCGATTGATGTTTTTAGATTATAAAGTTGTAAAATGTTCAAAGGTAAATAATAATTTTTACAATATAAGTTGAAAAGAATATTGAAAACGATTTTGTAGATATAAAATGTCAGATGTCAACATATTTTGACAGGAAGTCAGCTAAGCTGACGAAACGTCAAATATATTATATAAAAAGATAAGTAGCTGACTAATTTTCCTAAACTATATTGAATGTAACAGTATATAAAAATAAAACAACTTAACCTATGTAACCCATGGATAAAAGAATATATCTGTAACATTTAATTATCTTAAAATTTGTAATTTACTACACACCGCTGCTGATAGAAAGTACAACAGACCGGGTAACTATAAATGGTTGTAATTTTTTTCTTAGGTTGGCACTGTTTATGTTGGTGGTACTGTAAGTCTATGTCAAATTCGAGGTCAGCAGGTTAGGTTTTGCGTTAGTTTTATTTTTTTTTCTTAGGTTGGCACTGTTTATGTTGGTGGCACTGTAAGTGTATATCAAACACAAACTGACGCAAAACCTAACCTGCTAACCTCGAATTTGACATAGACGTACAGTGCCACCAACATAAACAGTGCTGACCTAAGAAAATAAATCACAACCATTTATGGTCACCAGGTGCATGCAAAACTATGGTGGTGCTACTGTAAATAATCATATTTGAACATAATAAACTTATCTGTTCGGTAACATCTAATTTTTTTTCATATTGCTAATTTTCTTGCTGCGCAATTTTAACCGCTGTAATTAAAATGTCTCTGGCCTGTAATAGAAAGCATTGCAAGATATTTTTACCGAAGCACTTTCAATATCTAAAGTATTTTTATACCTAGTTAACCAATTTACTAATTGAGACCACTCAATTTTAGGTTTTGTGGCAACAACCAATTTCAATCACGTGCAAGAATAACGTTTTCTTGTACATTTACCTTTACTAGAGGTCTTGCCATACCTCAGCGACCACAAATGCGCAGTGGAGCAACGGAGAAAACTGTAGAGCGAAACGGGCAAATGGTGTTTTCAGTACAACCTAAAAACATCAGGCTAGCGTGCATGCGCGAAATTTAAAATAGGTTGTGTCAATATTTCGTGTTTATTTGATAAAACTGTTTTTTATAATAAACGAAAATATAAGTAGATAAAGAAGGCAAAAACTAACTTATAAGCACGAAAATAGCAAACGATATGAAACGCAGCAAAATTGCAATGCTATTTTCAGTTTGGTCTGTAGCGTTGCTTATGACGTATTTACAGAATTTCGATCACCGTGCAGGGTCGCTGAGATATGAGAAACACTCTAACATGTCAGCTATAATTAATACACTACAGGCAATTTTTAATCCAACAACAGTTTCACCTTCACTGTCAGTATTTAACATAAAAAATCACACAAGATTGTTAAACATTTTGAAGTTCCACACTATATTTTTTAAATGTGATGTAAATTGTTCCATAAAGTTAAAAAAACTGCTGATGTCATCATTCACTTTTTGTGTATTTCTTTCCAATATTTGTTTTCTTTTACATTCAGGATTTTTCCTTGCTTGAGGTGCCTTTGACGACAAATATGCTGTTAAATTTAGAAATACGCTTGGTACAGCATTGTCAGCTAATCGGGGGTAATGCAGCAACAGCTTCTGCAGTTCCCCACTTTTATGTTTAACGTTTTCAAATGTCTTTTCTATTAAAATGTATTTCACACACGACAGCACTTTTTGTTGGGATCCAATGTTTTCGTGGTATTGCACGAAGCCATGCTTTCTTTCGATCTCATTCATCGAAAAAAAATGTTTATAGTTTGCATACGATTTTCTTTTAAGGTACATACTGTCGTAGTTGGTACACAGCGTCTTCGTGGCATTCTAAATATAAAATTAAAAGTTTTAGGATTTGTGCACATTCTTGATATTATTGTATAATTACCCAAAATATTTTTATCTACGACAGTGTGTAAAATTGCTTTTAGTTGGCAGTTTTAAGTTTGTAAAACGACTGTTTAATAACATGTTTTTCTAAACGAGTAATTTAATAATATTTTACGGCCGTGTATCGTACAATGTTTTATTTCATACTGTTTTATACTACATGTTCATTGAAAAAGTTCACAAGGGGCGGCTGTGGAAATTCAAACGTATGAATATGTTGGTGACACTGTAAAAGTCTGTCAAATTCTAAGTTAGCAGGTTAGGTTTTGCGTCTGTCTGTGTCAAAACTGACGGAAAACCTAACCTGATAACCTCGAATTTGACATAGACTTACAGTGTCACCAACATATTATTCAGCAGTTGCCTAGCAACACTTTCCGGCCTTGGGATGTAATGTTCCACTTTCCGGCCTTGTGTTGTAATGTTGCACTTTCCGGCCTTTTGATGTATTGTTCCGCTTTCCAGACTCACATGACGTAAAGTCGTATTTTCCGGACAGTATAAAATAAAATATTGTACGATACACCTGCGTAAAGCATCTTTAGCCACTCACGGGGCTTAAAACGCTCGCTCACTCACGTTTTAACTGTGCCCCACTCGTGACTAAAGACTAGCTTTACGCACTTGTATCGTAAGTTTTCTCGTCTAGTACTATAATTCGATTTGCAATTGTTAATATATTTGTGTCGTTTACAACTTAAGTTGTAGCTTCTCAAGAAGTTTCTTAATTGTGGAGCCTCCCTTCTGTATTACTAGATCTAGAATGGGTAGTTCATATTGTTTCCCATATTGAGCGGCCGTTAATAATTACACCGTGCCGACCAATTATAAAAAGGAGGTGGAGTTTAGTGATGGCGCCGAATTAAAAAAAAAGATAATATACGTATAAGAGTAAACACATACATTTAAATTCTGTTCCGTTTGAAAGAAAAATTGGAGAAATTATCCCTGGCCGACACGATTTTTGTAACACAGTTCAGCCCATTATTTTCACAATGCTAATACCATTCTAATTTTAGAAAAAATATTCATAGAGCCCTAATACGTACCATTTTTTAATGAGCTCATTGGACCCTTTTATATTGGCAGGTAGTAAATTTTATGAGGGGCCATTTAAAAGGGGTGTACTTTAAACCCGAAAGATAACCTAAAATGGATTGTTTGCAACATTAAACTTATTCTCCTATTCAGTCTTCTGTTGAGTTTCGTATTGAGTGGTCTGTGTAGTTAAGAAAGTTTTTTCAACGGCAAAAATGTCAAGTCAAACGCACCGCAGTTGCAAAAATTCCCCTGACAAGTTTTGTTATATTTGTGGAGAATTTCTTGTGAAGTCACAAGCCAGATCATTTTCTGAAAATGTGAAAAAAAGCCTATTTTTTGTATTTTGGTGTTTCAATCGGAGATCAAGGCAAGCACTGGGCTCATCATCTGTGTCAGCTGTAGCGTGTTATTGGTACAGTGGATGAAAGGGAAGAGAAAAAGTATGGCTTTTGCAATTCCAATGGTATGGCGAGAACCTACCAATCATTTAGACGATTGCTATTTTTGCATGACATAGACTGAAGGTTATTCCAGAAAAGAAAAGAGCAAGATCCAATATCCGAATTTGCATTCTGCCATAAGACCTGTTCCTCAAAATTCCGACTTACCAATACCGACTGCGCCTTTAGATTGGCAAGACATTGTTTTGGAAGTTAATAACGCATCATCAGGCAGCTCCGAAGAACAGTGTACCGACCCCACTTTTACTCCGGGTCCCAGTTCCGGCGAGCCACATTTGATTGTTCAAAGTGAGTTAAATGATTTGGGCTTGTCAAAGCAATAGTCAGAACTTCTTGGTTCCCGTCTTAAGGAGTGGAACTTACTAGCCAAAGAAACAAAAATTACGATTTTTAAGAAAAGAAATGCTATGTTTTCTGCATTTTACAATATGGAAAATTCTTTATGTGCGTGTACTGATATCGACGGTTTAATGCAGGAACTCAATATCGAGCATTCTCCCTCTGAATGGCGATTATTCATAGACTCATCGAAATACAGTTTAAAAGCTGTGTTATTACTAATGGGAATTAAAAACCATCTATACCAGTTGCCCATTCAGTGACAATGAAAGAAACCTATGAAAATATGCGCATCGTTTTAGATAAAATACACTACAACCGGTACAAGTGGCAGATATGTGGGGATTTAAAAGTTATAGCAATTTTAGTGGGACTGCAAGGAGGATTTACAAAATATTGCTGTTTTCTTTGTTTGTGGGACAGTCCTGCAGTGAATGAAAATTACGTAACGAAAACTTGCCCGGAAAGGGTTGAATTTCAACCGGGATCTCAAAATGATAAGTATGTGCCCCTTGTAGATCCAAAAGATGTCCTTTTGCCTCCTCTTCACATTAAACTTGGAATGATGACAAACTTTGTGAAGGCTATGAATAAAGAGAGTGAAAGATTTAAATACCTAAGACGAGTCTTTCCCCAGTTGAGTGACGCCAAATTAAAAGAAGGCATTTTTATTGGGCCACAAATTAGAAAATTGCTGGATGATGTTAATTTTATAGAAAAGCTCACCACACAAGAAGTCAGAGCCTGGAACTCATTTGTAAGTGTAGTGAGGGGATTTTTAGTCAACAATATGAATGCAAACTATGAACAACTAGTTAATGAACTTTTAGACTCCTACAAATTGCTTGGTTGCCGAATGTCGTTAAAAATTCACTTTCTCCATTCTCATTTACCATTTTTTCCTGAAAATTTGGGCGCTATCAGCGACGAGCAGGGTGAAAGATTCCATAAAGATATTAGGACAATGGACATTTGTTACCAAGGATGGTGAGATCCAGCCATGATGGGTGATTACTGTTTTTGAAGAGAGAAGATGTGAATCCCCATAAACGAAAAAAATAGAATTAGTGTGTTTCAAATAAATATTTTTGATGTTACCTTTTTCTTAGATGATAACCTATTATAAATTATAAATATAGTCGATATACAGGGTTAAACAACTTGAAAAATATTTTTTTCAATAAATACTAAATGGTACCGTTCTACATGTACTTTGTTTAATGTAACAAGAAAACCTTACGTGTTACAAATTCGTTTTTGCCATTTTCGTATTTAGATAGGGTTATTCTACTGTAATATGCTATTCAGCTTTATGTTACAACAAAAAAAAAATTATGCATTTATTAATTTATTTAATATAAGAACATGTATAAAAAATGATAATTGAAGTACTTAGTGCTTAACGTTATCACTTCTATACATACCACAAAATGTTAATTCATTGATTACCAATTTTATTAATGTAAGCATTCACGTGCTTGTATGTTAATTCATTTATCTTCATCGGTGTTGTTGTAAACTCTTAACCAAATTAATTTTAGTATCGTTAAGAGCTTCATTACCGCTCGGCTCACAGCCTCATTTTGGCAATCAAAGTCGTTTGGTTAAGATGCTCATAATCAAACTTGTATCGTTAATATCTGTAAATAAATAAAAAATGGGAATACATTTCAGTTTCTAAAGGGAATCCACTAATCATATAGAATTTTATGACGTCATTTTATCTGTTTAAGTTTTTATGATTGTCACAAATGTGAATCTATTTAACAACATGTAGTGGATGTTCGATTTGTCTGAATTCAGTTTAAAAGATAAACTTATTTTAGTGTAAATTTTTGTTTATTTGTAGTTTATGGGAAGGCAAAGCTATCATTTAACTGAAATTTTAGATTTTACCGTCCAATCATACTAACTTAAATTTGATTGTAAACACTAACAATTAAACTTACATATTTACCCAATTTTAACCTCTTGTTATCAATTTTAAAATATTGAAATATGAAATCCTAATAATATAAAAGCTGAACAGTGCAATCATCCTAAGAAAATAGATATAAAATTTAGGAAACTGGAAATGTTAACAGTGAAACATTTGTAGAATATTTTAGATAACCACTACATTGGAAATATTGACAAAATTTATGAGGAAAACGCTGGAGGCTAGGCAACCCAAAAGACTTCTAAGCACGATAATACTGGTATAGTATTCCAATTTCTGGTTGGAATACCCTTTTTATAAGCAAGCTGTCTTTTAAATTCGGCGCCATCACTAAACCCCACCCCCTTATTATAATTGGTCGGCACCGTCTACTTATTAACGGCTGCTCCCATCATATATATAATACACATATATTGCTGGTAGGGCCTGGAAACTTCAGAAAACATTACGGCGCCGACATAGTATCACTTGGAGTATAACGCGTCTCGTGCGCCTGCTTGGGAATTCGAACTCCGCCTTTAGAAGCGAATTTTAAACTTGACCACTTCCCCATTGGGCGGACGACGCCGCCGCGCTTGCGCACAGCTCACCGTATACATGAAGGAGTTGGTTGTGTGTCTCACTTCATCGGTGAGTTTCCCACTCATAGCCGCTAGCAATATAGTAAGTATTAGATATATAGCTCCCATAGTGATCCCACTAGCCGAAATCCAACCATCATGGATTAGCAGCCGTTAATAAGTACACCGTGCCGACCAATTATAAAAAGGAGGAGGGGAGGTGGAGTATAGTGATGGCGCCGAATTCAAAAAAAGATAATATACGTTTAAGAGTATACATACATATAAATTATGTTCCGTTTGAAAGAAAAATCGGAGAAATTATCAAAGAGATCGTAAAGCTCATAAATCCAAAATATAAAATATATAAAAATTATGCATATAATATCTTTGTTAAGGACTTTATAAACTTGTGCCGCCTCGCTTGCAGTGGCGTATTTACTATGCGCATTTCCAGAACTCGAGCGGGCTTTGCCTCGCCGTTCACTTAACTTCCATCTGTCGACGAGACTGCATGCGAAGGAGTCCGCACCGCGAAAGCTAATTCTTTGTAAATGTTCAAATGTTTGTGTGTTAATTTATGGCAATAAATTACTTCCTTTGCTTTAAACGTGTGTATAATTCAGTGAAGAAATAACTCCATACAGTCCATTAAATTCCAAGGCGAGCTGGCAATCAGGAATTTTCCAAATAACGGAAAACTGAGAAGGCTCCTCAACATTGGTCCTACGATCCGGATTAGTAAGAGCCCGGAAAAGCCACATTGTTCTTTCGAGCCGCATGGTCCATCGGCCCGGAAAAGCAGCCTAAATTCGCAGTTGTACAAGGCAAGTAAGTACAACAAGCAGTTTTCAACCATAACGAGAGGAAGGAAGACAGCAGACGGTGCTATCAACGTGAGAGCGAGATAGCCAAACGCCGAGTTTGGCGCCAAGTTCGTGCACGTGTGCATTGCAGCTTCAGACGAGACGGCAGTACAAACCACAGAAACGAAAAAGGCGGCACATGCAACAATATCAATGTAAGCCTAATTTCCTATTTTTGCAATTCCTATGCATGAATTTGGTTTTCTATCATCTGTGTTATGCATGTGCATAATTTCAGCTGCGTATTATTGCGTAAACAAATGGTTTATGAGTCATATAAACATTTAATTGCGTGAAATGCCAAGCTATTACGTTTGTTAGCGATATCCCCTGCATGTTTCATACTGCAGTCGAAGCAGTCACAAGTGAATCATCTCGCGTTGTACCAGGGTCGTTTTCTGCGTCGTTAGCGACAAGTTTCTCGCGTCGTTATCAAGCGCTGTCTGCGTTGTAAACAAAATTCCGTGTCAGTGGCGTACGAAAAATTAGTTCTATCCGTTAAATTGTTTTTAATCTCAACAATTATGGATTCGCTTGTAGGAGTACGAGGCTCTATCAAAGGCAAGCTTACGCGTTTCGCAAATCACGTGCAATCGTTGCAAACAGTTCAAGATGAAGATCAATTCTTATCTAGCGCTCAGATTGTTCAATTGCAGAAAAGATTGGATGCTATAGCCACTTTGTTATCAGAATATTATGAGGTTCACGAACAAATTTTAGAAACCAGTGAGGATGTAGAATCTGAAATGCAGCAACAAGTCGAATTTGAAGACTCTTATTTTCTTGCAATTTCACAAGCTGAATGTTTGATTAATGAATACAACAAACAGTCTGATGTTGCACCAGATCGTGCTGGATCTCCTAATGGTAGCGTGAGATCAACGCATTCAAATTGCAGTTCGCATTGCAATAATCGAGCTGTACGCCTCCCTACCATTTCGATTCCCAAATATTCAGGGAACGTGTCAGAGTGGTTGGAGTTTCGTGAGATTTTTATTAGTTTAATTCATGAGAATCAAGCGTTAACTAATATTCAAAAGCTGCATTACTTAAAGGCTAGTTTACAGGGTGATGCAAGCCAAATTATAAAAAGTTTAGAGTTTACTGCGAGTAATTATACTCTAGCTTGGGATGCATTGTGTAATCGTTACAATGATCCAAAAATTCTGATTCATAACCACCTCAATGCTATATTCGAACTTGAATCGTGCAGTAAGGAATCTGCAACTAAATTACGTACGATTAGCGATATGTTATTCAAACATTTTACAGCAATCAAATCATTAGCAACCAAAAGCGAGCTTCTTGATGTTGTTATCATTTATGTCGTTTCTAAAAAACTGGACCCCACGACATTCCGTGAATGGGAGGTCCTTAGAAACCGGTAAAGTTCTGACCTGCCTAATCTTGATGAGTTCAAGGAATTTCTGCAAAACACAGCAAACCTTCTAGAAACGCTGGAAGTAAAAAATATTAAGCTTGTACCCGAAAGGTCTTCCAAGGTACATTCGAAATCATTTGTGTCAGGTACCCCTTCGTGTCCACTTTGTAAAGGATCTCATTCCTTGTACAAATGCGATAAGTTTGTCAAGCTGTCTTCTCTTGACAGAAATTCAAAGGCAAAAGAGCTTCGTCTATGCTTTAATTGCCTAACTCAGGGTCACCTTGCGAGCCGCTGTAGCTCCAAATATACGTGTAGAAAGTGCAAATCAAGGCACAACACCCTTCTGCATGAGGATAAACCTCAAAATGCTTCTTCTAGTCAACCAGGATCTGCGACGTCGGCAGAAACCCCTGTTGAACTAAATCAATCGATTTCGGCATTCTGTTCGAATGCTTTTCAGGTACTCTTACCTACGGCTACCGCTAAACTTATCGCTGATGATGGTACGCCTCATGTTGTGCGAATCCTGCTGGATTCCGGTTCCCAATCGAACTTCATACGTTCAGATTTGTGTAAAAGGTTGAAGCTTCCAACTCGCGAAGTCAACGTTACTGTTTCTGGCTTAAGTAAAGCCACTTCTCAAATCAAGGCTAGGTGTGATATCAAGCTGCAAGCCCCTCACACCTCATACAGTATTGGTCTATCCTGTCTTGTTCTCGATGAGATTACAGGTACAACCCCAAGTTTTCGCGTCCCGCGAAACAGCTTCAAGGTTCCTGATAACATCAAGTTATCAGATCTGTCCTACGACCAACCGGGCACCATCGACATTCTGATTGGTTCGCCCATTTTCTGGCAGCTCCTTTGTATTGGACAAATTGGTCTAGGCCCAAATCTTCCCATCCTCCAAAAGACTCGTTTTGGTTGGATTGTTTCTGGCCCTACAGGCCCCCCTTCTGCGTACCCTGTACAGTGCAATCTTGGCACGATTGAGGATGCTTCTGATCCCATTGCTAGGTTTTGGCAACTCGAACATTACCCAGAGGAAAAGGTTCGCACAAATGAAGAGAACGCCTGTGAGGCACATTTCGTGCAAAATACGCAACGAGAAGCGAATGGTCGATTCGTTGTCTCTATCCCTCTCAAGGAACCTGTAGAGGTATTGGGTGATTCATTGCAAATCGCTCAGAAAAGATTCTTATCAGTAGAGAATATTTCAGATTCTACAAGTGGTAAGGCTACCAATCGTAGCAGCTTGTCTGAAATTTTCCAGATAGTTGACCCGCTGGGTCTGTCAAGCCTTTGGTGGCACGGTCCCACCTGGCTAAGCGAAAGTGAGGCATCTTGGCCTACTTCCATGTTCAATATTTCAGATTCTACAAGTGGTAAGGCTACCAATCGTAGCAGCTTGTCTGAAATATCCCATATTTCAAATTCTACAAGTAGTAAGGCTACCAAGCGTAGCATCTTGTCTGAAATATCGCAGATATTTGACCCGCTGGGTCTGTTAAGCCTTTGGTGGCATGGTCTCACCTGGCTAAGCGAAGGCGAGGCATCTTGGCCTGCTTCCAAACATGTTCGTGCTGAGCTTCCAGAATTCAAAAAAGAAGTTCAGAGTCTTCCTGTAACCTCTGTTGAACCATTTCCGTTCAATCAGTATTCAAGCTTCGCTCGCTTACAACGAGTTACAGCTTATTGTTTTGTCACAAAGGCAGTGCACCTTGAATTGGTCGCTGATCTTTCTACTGAAACCTTCTAAATGGCTTTTCGCCGGTTTGTGGCTCGTCGAGGCAAACCGCTACATGTCTATTCAGACAATGGCACTAACTTTGTCGGCGCTAATTCCGAATTGATCGAATTAGGCAATTTTCTTGCGGAACAAGGCCTTTCTATTTCCGAATCAGTCGCGAGCGACGGAGTAGCTTGGCATTTTATACCCGCGCACAGTCCCCACTTTGGCGGATTGTGGGAGGCCGGAATTAAGTCCTCCAAACATCACATACGGCGCGTTATAGGTAACGCTAGTCTAAATTACGATGAATTTTGCACTTTGCTAGCACAGGTGGAAGCGACCTTAAACTCCCGACCCCTGTCTCCTTTGTCCTCTGATCCAAACGACCTTCAGCCTTTGACTCCTGCTCATTTCCTGATTGGTCGTCCGTTGGTGTCACTGCCTGATCCCAACGTTACTGAGATAGCCGAGTCTCGGCTGTCTAAATACCAGAGAATACAACAACTTCACCAGAATGTGTGGAAGAGATGGAGTAAAGAGTACATCTCGGAACTCCAACAGCGCACCAAATGGCGCACGCATCTTTCGGACCTCCAGCCTGGTTCCATGGTCCTCATCAAGGATGACAATCTACCCCCTCTGAAGTGGAGGTTAGGCCGGGTCACCGAGCTGCACCCTGGCCTTGACGGCGTTACGCGTGTGGCGTCAGTGAACACTGTGTCAGGAATAGTGAAACGATCCTTCGCCAAATTGTGCCCGCTACCTAGTGTTGTGAACTAGTGCGTTAGCGTTCAGCGCAGTGTTCGTAAGGCCTTTTGGCTCCCCATTGTTCGGGTTTTTCTTGTACTCGATTAAGATCCATGTACTATTATGCTTTGTATATATGTGTGTTCATGTTACATGTTTTACTCTAGCTGTTACATGTCAACTCTGTACTGTTTTATTTGAAAGGTTACCCTTTCCAAGGCGGGCGGTATGTTAAGGACTTTATAAACTTGTGCCGCCTCGCTTGCAGTGGCGTATTTACTATGCGCATTTCCAGAACTCGAGCGGGCTTTGCCTCGCCGTTCACTTAACTTCCATCTGTCGACGAGACTGCATGCGAAGGAGTCCGCACCGCGAAAGCTAATTCTTTGTAAATGTTTAAATGTTTGTGTGTTAATTTATGGCAATAAATTACTTCCTTTGCTTTAAACGTGTGTATAATTCAGTGAAGAAATAACTCCATACAGTCCATTAAATTCCAAGGCGAGCTGGCAATCAGGAATTTTCCAAATAACGGAAAACTGAGTCTTTGTCTTTGTATATTAATATACAAGGATAATATAAAAACATATATAAGAAATGATAATTGAAGTACTTAGTGCTTTATGTTATCACTTCTATACATACCACAAATTGTTAATTCATTGATTACGTGCTTACTGTATGTTAATTCATTAATGCTCATAAATAAATAAAAATGGGAATACATTTCAGTTTCCAAGGGGAATCTTCTAATTATTTAGGATTTTATGACGTCATTTTATCTGTTTAACTCTTTATGATTATCACAAATGTTAATCTATAACAATATGTAGTGGATGTTCAATTTGTCAGAATTCAGTTTAAAAGATAAACTTATTTTAGTGTAAATTTTTGTTTATTTGTAGTTTATGGGAAGGCAAAGCTATCATTTAACTGAAATTAAAGATTTTGCAGTACAATCATAGTAACTTAAATTTTATTGTAAACACTAACAATTAAACTTGTATATTTACCCAATTTTAACCTCTTGTTATCAATTTTAAAATATTGGAATATGAAATCCTAATAATATAAAAGCTGAACAGTGTCAATCATCCTAAGAAAATAGATTTATAAATTTAGGACACTTGAAATGTTAACAGTGAAACATTTGTAGAATAATTTAGAATAGCACTATAGGTACATTGGAAATGTTTACAAAATTTATAAGAATAACACTGAAGGCTAGGCAACCCAAAAGACGCCCAAGCGCGATAATACTGGTATAGTATTCCAACTAATAATTGGAAATCTATTTAAAATCAAGTAAGTACATCATGAAAAGTGTAAGTCATGTCTAATGGTTTAATACAATCAATACGTAATTTTCTAAAGTCAAGCAGCGTTCTAGTAATGACAGTTCATCTATAAATTGAACAGGTGACTGTTTTGTTAAGGCATTGTAACATTTTCCATGATTTAAGTACCTACCTATGTAGTTGTTTAACCTCAGTTTTTACAACCGTATACTAGCATAGAAAATAGGGAGTTTTGCAAAACGCCACGTTAAAATAGTTACGGTAACGTTACGTTAAATTCGAAAAAAAAATGATTTGGATTAGCTGTATCATCGAGGTCGCTAGGTAACTTTAGCTTTAGCGGGCCGCTATTTTAACGGAACGTTTTGCAAAACCTCCCTAACGTTGAAAAAAGTATGTCAATTTGAAGGTTATTTACAAAGTGTCACTGAATGACAATCAGCAGTCTGGCCTGATTTTAAATAGCTTTCCAATTTTTCGTTGGAGTGCTCTTTTTATAAGCAAGCTATTTTTTTAATTCGGCGGCATCACTAAACCCCACCTCCTTTTTATAATTGGTCGGCATGGTGTAGGTCACAAAGCAACCACTAATACACGATTTCTCCCATAGTAAGCTTGCATATACAGTGGCTATATAAGGACAGTGTGGTCAATTTTTAAAAAGGCAGCCATTAAGAGTCGTCTCTACAACAACCAGCCACGCCCTTAGGTATTGTTCTGTGCACGGCCTGCAAATTGTAAGACAAACGTCACCCTGCTAAATTGTGACATAAACGTCATTTTATACGGACTGGACATATGTGAAATTCGGAGATGCTTTTCAGAGCGCTGTATACCCACGATCGCAAAAATTTGTGCAATATAAGGTGGTTAAATGTGCAGTGTAACTTTAATTTTACAAGAATGTCAATAATATTACTTAAACAGAATTAAACGGCAAGAGACGATGTGAAAAGTATGGAATCGCTGCCAGCGATTAAAAATCCTCGTTAACGAACAACCTAATATTGGAATATAAGTCAAGGTGTCCTTTTTTATCTTCTTTATTGTGTTTTTGTATATAGAAAACGAAACAACTTTTTGCGTTGATCGACACAGAGATTAGGTACAAAAACTCAACAAAAAAAATTCTTTTTTAATGTTCATAATCAAACCGTTGTATTTATTCGACCAGTTAATTTAGAGTAATAGAATATTCAGTGTTACGTAGCCCATAAATTATCTTTAATTTGATGCAATAATCTTTGGCATTAAGACATTTATATAGTTTATTATAGCTTTTGATTTGGACTAACGCGCAATTTTTGCAAAAAGCATTTTACTTTAACTCGTTGACATTTACTTATGCAAACGAAAATTCGGCATTCGCTTACACAGAGCACTGTAAAATTTTATTAGGATTATTTCATTCCACTTCATATTGGGGCTATTTTCAATATTAAAGTACCTAGAAGCAATTTTGTGTGACTATGTGTAATTTCGTAAAACGACTCTTAATGGCGGATTTTAAAACAACCAATCAGAAACAGGACCAAAATTAACCACACTGTCCTTATATAGCCACTGTAGCTTGCATAAAAGTTTCATTGCCCTACAATGGGTGGACCAGAAACAATTCCAGCAAGGCGGCAAAATTTAAATACGCCATTACTACGATATTTGGATTAATAAAAAATATGCCTTCAATACAAATTTTGCATATACATAATTTGCCTTCATCAGAACCTCGACTTTAAAGTTTTGAACCGCATAAATCGGAATATGCAAAATCTTTATAGGTTCTGAAGTTTACAATAATTATGGAAAATTCAAACAAAATATTTGCGAATAACAAATATATTTTACGTAATTCAAATAGCAATATGGTTTAATAAGTATTGTCAATCTTACAATAGTCGTGCTCAATTGCAACAGTTTACTTTGGTTCAAAATGCTTTTCACCACGGCCTTCTAGATCAGCGTGCCTGCTGGCTCACAGCGGCCTGTTCATTTGCAAGCTTTCAGAGTGATCCGCGTGGCGCTAGTTACCCGGGGATTTGAAAGCGTTGACTCAGCGTTTAATCTGCAGATGGCTGAGCTGGCGCGGCACATTCAACAAAAACCTTTCAAATTTTATCTTTTAGCGCGCACAGAATACTTGATTTTTGGGCGCAAGAACAATTTACAAACGCCATCATGTTGATATAAAATTTTGACGTTTCTACGTACGCATTTTCGTTCATTGCCGGCAGGCATTTCTGCTGGGGGTGATACGCTAGTTTCAATTAAGAAGTCTTTTAAATGCAAAAAAATAATTTTATTAAAGAATAGGATACAGAATTAATATAAAACTAACCTAATTTAACGTTTCAGTCACAGAACAATAATGCAGTCAACAAACCAAAACCGACAGATAAAAGCTAAGTTTCAAACTACTGGCGTGGTTCTGAACTTCAATCCCAGGATATGCCGAGTCACAACTTTGTAATGCTATTTTTCGCAAATGAACAGACCGCTGAGAGCCGGCAGGCACGCTGATCTAGAATGCCGTGCTTTTCACGCATTTTAAATGATTTGTCGGTGTCAGTTTGACGTATGAGTTTACTATTTACGCAATTTTCATAAAGCGGACAGTAGAGTTACTAGATTGAGAGAGTAACGCGAAAGTCGGCCATTGTTGGTCCACAAATTGGCGGGACATTTGAATGTGCATAACCATTTTAAAAGTTTTCTTCCATCCTGTCTGTCGGATTCAAATTGGGTTGTTATTTTAAATAAATGTAATTATCTGTAATTTGCTAATTCTAATAATACCTACTTGTTCCAGGTTCTGTAGTCTCAAAGTTCTCGTAATCGTATTTACTGAGTGAAAAATTATTATTTCCCAAGCCGAAATTAAAATGGCCATGATGACCACTACCCAAGAAGCAGCAGATAATAATTCTTATAGTTCATCAGCCACTTCACTGCATATGTTAAGAGACTTAGATGACAATGAAGATATTATGAAATTTTCTATCAAACCAGAAATCATTGAAAGCAGTAATGACATCAGTAATTATTTGAAAATTGATAGTAAATATGAGCTTGAAATTAAAGACGAAAATGATATGACTCAAAATTCAACAGCACAGAGTTTGGTTACATCTATGAAGCCTCATATAGGTGAGAAACCTTATTCTTGTTCTGTTTGTGGATATGGAACCGCAGTAAAATTTAGACTAGTCTCACATATGAAATCTCATACTGGAGAAAAACCTTATTCTTGTACTGTTTGTAAATTTAAATCGGCTCAGAAAATTCATTTAGTCGAACATATGAGAACTCATACTGGCGAAAAACCTTATTCTTGTACTGTTTGTGAATTTAAAACTGCCCACAAAAAGAATTTAGTCACACATATAACAGCTCATACAGGCGAAAAACCTTACTCTTGTTCTGTTTGTGGATATGGAACCGCAGTAAAATCTAGACTAGTCTTACATATGAAATCTCATACTGACGAAAAACCTTATTCTTGTACTGTTTGTGAATTTAAAACTGCCTACAAAAAGAATTTAGTCATACATATAACCGCTCATACAGGCGAAAAACCTCATTCTTGTTCTGTTTGTGGATATGGAACCGCAGTAAAATCTAGATTAGTCTCACATATGAAATCTCATACTGGCAAAAAACCGTATTCTTGTTCTGTTTGTGAATTTAAAACTGCTCACAAAAAGGATTTAGTCACACATATAACAGCTCATACAGGCGAAAAACCTTATTCTTGTTCTGTTTGTGAATTTAAATTTGCCAAAAAAGATAGTTTAGTCAGACATATAAAAATCCATACAGGCGAAAAACCTTATTCTTGTTCAGTTTGTGAATTTAAAACTGCCGAAAAAAATAGTTTAATCAGACATATAAAAATTCATACAGACGAAAAACCGTATTCTTGTTCTGTTTGTGAATTTAAAACTGTTGAGAAAAAAAGTTTAGTCAGACATATAAAAATTCATTCAGGCGAAAAACCTTATTCTTGTTCTGTTTGTGAATTTAAAACTGCCGACAAAAATAGTTTAGTCATACATATGAGGACTCATACAGGCGAAAAACCGTATTCTTGTTCTGTTTGTGAATTTAAAACTGCCGAGAAAAATAATTTAGTCTCACATATGAGGATTCATACAGGCGAAAAACAATATTCTTGTTCTGTTTGTGAATTTAAAACTGCCCACAGAAACAGCTCAGTCAGACATATAAAAACGCATACAGGTGAAAAACATTATTCTTGTTCTCTTTGTGAATTTAAATTTGCCAAGAAAACTAGTTTAGTCAGACATATAAAAATTCATACGGGCGAAAAACCTTATTCTTGTTCTGTTTGTGATTTTAAAACTGCCCACAAAAAGAGTTTAGTCACACATATAAAAACTCATACAGGCGAAAACCCGTATTCTTGTTCTGTTTGTGAATATAAAAGTGCCGAGAAAAATAATTTAGTCTCACATATGAGGATTCATACAGGCGAAAAACAATATTCTTGTTCTGTTTGTGAATTTAAAACTGCCCACAGAAACAGCTCAGTCAGACATATAAAAACGCATACAGGTGAAAAACCGTATTCTTGTGCTGTTTGTGAATTTAAAGCTGTCGAGAAACATACATTAGTCACACATATGAGGACTCATACAGGTGAAAAACCTTATTCATATTCTGTATGTGAATTTAAATCTGTCCAGAAAATTCATTTAGTCACACATATGAGAACTCATACAGGCGAAAAACCTTATTCTTGTTCTGTTTGTAAATTTAAATCTGCTCGGAAAATTCATTTAGTCGAACATATGAGAACTCATACAGGCGAAAAACCTTATTCTTGTTCTGTTTGTGAATTTAAATCTGTTCAGAAAAGCAGTTTAGTCGCACATCTGAGCACGCATACAGTAGAAAAACCATATTCTTGTTCTTTTTGTGAATTTAAAACTGCCCACAAAAAGAGTTTAGTTCCACATATAAAAACTCATACAGGCGAAAAACCAAAACCTTATTCTTGTTCTGTTTGTGAATTCAAATTTGCTAGGAAAATTTATTTAGTCGAACATATGAGAACTCATACAGGCGAAAAACCTTATTTTTGTTCTCTTTGTGAATTTAAAACTATCGGGAAAAATAGTTTAGTCAGACATATAAAAATTCATTCAGGCAAAAAACCTTATTCTTGTTCTGTTTGTGAATTTAAAACTGCCGACAAAAGGAGTTTAGTCACACATATGAGAACTCATACCGGCGAAAAACCGTATTCTTGTTCTGTTTGTGAATTTAAAACTGCCTACAAAAAGAGTTTAGTCACACATATAAAATCACATACAGGCGAAAAAAATTATTCTTGTTATGTTTGTGAATTAAAATTTGCCAAGAAAAATAATTTAGTCAGACATAAAAATTCATACAGGCGAAAAACCTTATTCTTGTTCTGTTTGTGATTTTAAAACTGCCCACAAAAAGAGTTTAGCCACACATATAAAAACTCATACAGGCATAAAACCTTATTAATGTTCTGTTTGTGAATTTAACCCTGTTCATAAAAGTAATTTAGTCGCACATCTGAGCACGCATACAGTAGAAAAACCATATTCGTGTTCTGTTTGTGAATTTAAAACTGCCCACAAAAAGAATTTAGTTCCACATATAAAAACTCAGACAGGCAAAAAACCAAAACCTTATTCTTGTTTGGTGTGTGAATTTAAAACTGCCAAGAAAACTAGTTTAGTCAGACATAATATTTATACAAATTCATACAGGCGAAAAACCTTATTCTTGTTCTGTTTGTAAATATAAAACCACCCATAAACATAATTTAGTCACTCATATGAAATCTCATACTGGCGAATAACCTTATAGTTGTTCTTTTTGTGATTAAAAAACAGCCTACAAAAATAGATTAGTCACACATATAAGATCTCATACTAGAAAAAATCTTATATATAAGACCCTTGTATCTTAAGTTTAAATTATATATATGTATATCTGTTTGGAATTTTATCTTATTATATAGATAAGGAAGTTTTTTATTTATAACTTGTTATAATGAAGTTGTATGTAGTAAGCGTCTGTTTGCATGTTTAGCCTTTTAGCTTCTATTAATTTGTGTGAAATTTTGTAAAATTTACAAATACAAATAAATCTTAAGCAAGCATTTTGAACTCTGTACCCTTCTAGCAGAATTATAATCTAGGTGAGGTGAGTATATCTCTGACCAGTATTAGAACTTGTGGAGCACTAGAGCGTCACACAGCATTTTCTTTTGATCCTCAGTCAGATAGAATCGATGTGGATGCAGTAGCTTTCGATTCAGTTATGCTTTTTCTATACACTTGGTTGTATGAGACGTGCATTTGAAACTAGACAAGGCCCAAGTTTTTGGGATCTTTTTTAAGTATTATTAAATTAAAGAAATTTATTGTAATTTTAATTATAGATTTCACATTACTGCAGTCGACCTTTCTGCCAAACGGAAAAACATAGGATTTATATGTATTTAAAAGCAGACAATATTTTGTTGACAATTTACTTAAATATTTATTTTAAGTGACTACAGATTTTGTCCATCGCCTGATTAAAATTGGGTGTTAAAAATTTTCAGTAAGACCAGCATACATATGCATATTGATATGTTCAGCAAATTCAGAAAATTTTGAGGTATATAAAATATGGAGTTGTGGGCCAAGAATCGAACCTTGAGACAAACAACAGATCGTGGTTAATCTTTTCGAATGTTTTATTATAATCCAACAGCGTCTGTAACGGTTATCAGAACAGTGGTGCAACAATAAGAAGGTTGGAATTTTGATTGTACTTACAACTGATAGCAGGTTGTTTGTTTTTAGATGGTGCATTATTTGACTTCATAATTTTATCGAGAATTTTTGAAAAAGTAGATAAAATACTTATGGGCTTAAGATCAGAATATACTGTCGGATCACTAATTGTAGGTTTTGGAGTTATAGTAGAACGCTTCCAAATGTCTGGATAAACGCTTTCTGTTACACAGAAGTTAATTATGTGTGTTACATATTTGTGTATATGTGGACAAGTAGCTATCAGTTTGATATTAATGCAGTCGGCACCTTGTTACGGTCTTAAACGGTCTTTACGACACCGCACCGGCTCATACAACAACTAAACGGCCGGCGCGGGCGATACTCTACAAAATCGGTACGGAAGGTTCTCCTAGGCCGCCGCCCACGCCGCAACAAGATAATGCCGGCTAAAGCATCAGTGGAGCAAGGGAGGGTTCTTCACGAGATCACCTAAGGGCAACGGCCAGAGGGGCGGTAAGTAACGATAAAGATAAATAAATAGGGCGCCACCAAGCCTGTCTTAGGGGTGTACCCGAATAACCGGGCCTGGGCGGTTAGACGGGGTGAGAAGTACACAGGGTACTCCGTCAGGAAGGTACTCGAGAGCTGTCAAGCTCGGGCTACAATTTCGGGACAGAAAATACTTAAGTTACAATTTCGGGTACTTGTGGCCACGGCGGCGACGTCACCAGACCTACCTGCACGCCCCAACGCTCAAGCTCCGTCGTACATCGATCTTCACACTGAGAGGCTTAATCTGAAAAGAGCATGCACAGGTCGAACACAATAAGTCCCTTAATCAGATATTCTTCTATTGGTTGACTTTACAAACGGGTAACGATCACGCCGCCGAAATTATTCTCGGCCTTAAGCTATGGCCCCAGCTGGAGGACGAGCTAATACTAATACACATACAGCAAAAGAAATCTGGTTAATACACACACATGTAACCGGCCGGTGTTGGCCCGTTAATTTAAATATAAAAGATCAATTACAAGAATATGCCATCGAGGTGCATTACCTCACAACAAGCGTATCAATCATGAGCGAAGGCGACCAAGGGACTTTAAATGACCGCCACTAGCTTACACTATCCGACCTCCTAGATCGACGGCTCCCGGCTGAATGCCCAAAGCGACCGTTAGAAAAGAAAATCGCGGGAAGCAAACGCGTCACCACGTGACCCTCGACAGCCAGTTTGCCCGCGTTTAAAGAACACGTGATTTATAAAGGGTGGCCTAAAGTAGCAAAAACGAGACAGCTACGCCCATATACAGGGTGTTCTAATTCGAAAATTGTTGAAATAGGTGGTGAAAAGTTAAAAATGCTGGCATCGGATTTGAAATACAGGCAGGCTGTACTGAAAGCTTAAATGATCAACTTGATTGATGAAGGCTGCAAAATGGCTTAACAACCTATCATGTTACTTATGATATCCCTAAATAGCAAGCCACTGTATCTTCAGATACGGGCACAAAAGAAAATTTTACAGCACTTTTCCTTCTCAAGTTATTTAAATAACATTCTTTTACAGTTTCTTTACTTTTTCATTTATAATACTAGCGCTTGTCAGATTCCATAATGATTTGTAGTATTGCCAATGAACATCACGACTTTTAGGATCTTAGTTTTGCGTTGTCCCTTAGTGTCATTATTAGTTTTACATTGTCAGTTAATCAAGGCAATTGTGGTTTTCCAGTTTTCATTGGTTTCCAAGGAACATGTTTATCCAACAATTTGCTTAAACTACTATTGACTATGTTCATTTTCGTAAAAAAAATTATCGTAATCGTAATAGCTTAGTCATTTATGAATTCATTTAAATTAAGGTTTTTTAAGTCTCCATAGAATCTGACAATGAGGGTTTGTTTAAGTACCTCTGCAGCGGTAGTAGAATCAATGATTTCATGATCAGATTCATTATTAACCTTTACGTTTACTTTCAACTTTAACCAGAGATGGATCAGAAGGTAAAATGAGGCAATGTGAGATTTTGACCCTGGAGTTATTCCAGTTGACTCTGAAAAAGAAGGTCGAAAAAAAATCCTGCTCTGGTAAGGTTAGCAGCCTGCTGGAGACGACACCCTTAAATTGCTCACAGAACCAATAATCAGCCTCGGAACAGGACTGAACAATCGATGACGAATACGGCAGGAATAAGGCGAACGAGAAGGACAGATATAAAGCAAATACCAACAAGCAAACGAAAGAAACAAGAATGGAGAAAGAACATTATCAGATGCGCGTGCTGGAATATAATGACCTGGAACGGAAAAGAACAAGAGATAATGCTAGAGATGGATGAACATAAAATAGACATCTGCTCCTTGGCAGAAACAAAAAGGAGAGGTAAAGGAACAGTAAGGTACCAAAATTATACATTCATATATAGTGGGCGAGAAAAACACGAAAGAGCACAGGCAGGCGTTGGCATGCTTATCAGCAACAAATACGAACAAAACATTGACGAAATACACTATGTTAACGAAAGACTTTTAATGGTAACAGTCAATCTAGGCAAAGAAAAACTCCATATTATCAGTGTTTATGCTCCCGATACCAACAAACCTAAAGACGAGATCGAAATGTTTTACGAAAAGCTACAATCAAATATTGATAAAATCCCCAAGGGCCAAAAAACTTTAATAATGGGAGATATGAACGCCAGAATAGGTAACACACCTATAGCAGGAATAAAACAACGATTTAATGAAAACGAAATTAACAATAGTGGCGAAATGATGACCGAATTCTGCGCCCACAACGAATTACGAATTAACAACACTTTTTTTGCACATAAACCCCAACACAAAATAACCTGGTCCAACACAAGAGGGCAAACTTCCGCAATAGACTACATCATATCAAATAGAGCAATTCATCCGTCGCAAATACTAGATGTCCGCAAATTAACCTCCGCTAATATAGGAACGGACCACAGTCTAGTTTTGGGAAAAATAAGACTGAACATACAGCGGAAGAAAAAACCACAACCGGAATACATCGAAAAGATAAATATTGAATCAATTATGGATGATATCACCAAGCTACTATACATGAATAGACTATCTCAGAAAATCGAATCTAACCCAATTAAATTCAACACTACTGAAGAGGAAGACAGTGTGGAAGAAGCCTGGTCGAAAATTTCATTTAACATCAATCAAGCAGCATATGAAGCCTTGGGCAACAGAAAAATTAACCTAAATGCCAAGAAAAACGACAAGCCTTGGTTTACAGAAGAAATAAAGAGACTAGCACAAGAAAAAAGAAAGGCCTACTTACAATACATCAATAACAGAACAACAGACGAGCACAGAAATTACGTCGAAATAAGAAACAGAACAAATGCCCAAATCCGACAACATAAAAAGGATTACTGGACCAAATTTACAAATGACATGGAACATGATCTTTATGGGGCCCAACGCAAGATCTGGGGTATGCTTAAACGCCGAAGGCAAGACATCAATGAATACTCACAAACACAGGCAATAGAAGAAGGCACGTGGGTAACATACTTTAAGAACTTATACGAGAAAGACTCTACAACGGCAGAAGATCAAAACGCCCAAAACGAAATAGCCACTGTAACACTAACGATAGAACAAATCACTGAAGCCACAAGAAAACTAAAAAATCGAAAAACACCGGGACCAGATCAAATTCAAAACGAACTTCTCAAATATGGAGGAAACGATTTAAGCATCGAATTGAGAAAGCTGTTCCAACTAATACTGAATAAGTGCACCACACCGAAAGATTGGAAATCAAGCATAACGATACCCATATTTAAGAAGGGAGATAAGAAAAACCCCAATAATTACAGAGGGATCACGCTGCTTAGTTCCGTTATGAAACTATTTACAAACATATTAAAATCGCTCATTACTGATACCGTAGAATTAAGCGAAGGACAACAAGGATTCCGGAACAATAGAAGTACAATCGACGCAATATTTACCATACGTCAAATAGTCGAAAAATCCATCGAGTATAACAAGCCGGCTTTCATGTGCTTCATCGATCTAACCAAGGCGTTTGACCGAATAAATGTAAATGACGTTCTAGGAATACTAGAAGAAAAACATGTGCCCAGAGAAATAATATGCGTCATAAAACAATTAAACACACACACTAAGACACGCATACGAATCAACAACAGATTAACTGAAGAAATCGATGTACCAACCGGAATCAGGCAAGGAGATTCCTTGAGCCCTTTGCTCTTTAACGTAGTGATGGACAAAATTATAGAGAAGGTAAAAAGAACTAGCAATGGATATAAAATGGGAAACCAAGAAATAAAACTGATATGCTATGCAGACGACGCCGCGATTATTGCTGAAAATGAAGATGACCTACAGAGGCTACTGCACACTTTCTATCTAACAGCTCAATCCTACAATCTGGAGATATCTGCGGAAAAAACCAAATCGTTAGTAATATCTAAAGAACCTAGAAGATGTAAACTGGTAATCAACGAGAAAGCCATAGAACAAGTAATGTCTTTCAAATACCTAGGAGTGGAAATCTCAACCGATAGAAACCTAAATACAGAGGTTAAATCGCAAATCAATAGAGCCGCAAGGGTGTCCGGATGCCTGACGGAAATAATCTGGACAAACAAAAACATGAACATCGAATCAAAGGTCAGGATATATAAAACGTGCATCCGCCCAATAATGACTTACGCCGCAGAGACAAGGGCAGACACCACCTATACCAAACGAGTACTCCGCACCACGGAAATGAAGATTCTAAGATCCATAGCAGGACACACACTCTACGATAGGATACGTAACGAAAACATAAGGCAGACGTGCAACGTCCAAGACGTTGTTAGATGGACGAGAAGACGACGTAGAGAGTGGAATGACCACATAACAAGAATGCCCAACGACAGACTGCCCAAAATGGCGAGAGACGGCAAACCTAGAACAACACGCCTACCCGGAAGGCCACCAAAACGCTGGATGGATAGCTGGGCTTCTGGATCACAAGAGCAACCGGGATAATTATTGGAGCAAACAGGTCTCAGACCTATTACAAGAAGAAGAAGAAGAAGAAGAAGACTCTGAAATATGTTAACTTAACACGCGGGGCGGCTGATAAGTTACTAGGCTTTGAATGAATTCTAATCATTCAAGGCGACCTTTGACCGGCTTTACTCTTAAATAATAAAATTAACGGAGTTTCGGGAATGAGGAGATCGCACTGTCCGATCTCAGACAGATGTGGTTTCCTCCTATTAAACTAGAAAAGTTTGCGGTACATAAAACTGCTACAAATGATATTAACGTAATACAAATCGTACAACCCGATCGCAGATTTGTTCGACTTGTGCGAATTAGATATAAAACTTTAGCCAATTTCAATACAGTGCAACCCGATCGCAGGTATACCCTAGTTCGAAATTAACAAAGTGCTATCCTTTCGCGAGGCCGCGGGATAGGCATAGAGAAGCGAAGTCTGCACCGCCGGGATGATAATCTCCTCGAGTTTGCGACCCGATTCGGTTTTATATGTTATCGCGTTCCCTCCTCTCGCATCAACGTGCGCGTTGAACACTAATACGCTTCGGTCGCGCACAGCGAGGAACTGGCGAGCGCGGGCTGAAGATTTTCAATTGTTGCAAATTCGATTGTTGCGGCGTTTTAAATGCCCTAATATTATATAATAGCAACCAGTGAGACAAATGTCTCATTTAATAACTTTTTTCTCTATCTCTTACGGTTTGGCTGCTGAAACAGCGTCCCGGACAGACAAAACAACGTCCCGGAAAGACAAGTCTATTAGATAAAGGATTATTAAAAATGCATTTAAAACCAGAGCGAAACGTTACAAGCTCACTTTCAGCCATAAGTTGTTTTACCATCTAACCTTAGAAGTTCGTTTTGGTGTTTTTTTATCTTTCTGCCTGTAATCTGTGGTATGCCTGAGAAAAATTTAAGCAAGTAAACATAGACTTCGCTCAAAAACAGCGGACAACTGCACCACCGCATAGACGATGTACTTGAGTAAATTGAGAATGTAGCTGCGGTATATCTGCAATATAACCGTAAATGTGCTAAACTTCCCTTTATTGGTTCGATTCGTGTGTCACGAACTTATCAATCGAGTGCACTACAAGCATTTGGTAGACCAGTACAATTTTCAAACCCCCTACATCTAGATTCCAACCGCTCGTATTTTAGACCACATTCGGTATGTAGGTATTGTTAACGATTGTAGGATTTAATTGAAATATTTAAATTTGCCGCTCGTTTTGTATGAGTTAGCGGAAGCGGTTGTTCGCCCTACCATTATTGCCGTCATCCGTTCGAGATGACTTCCGGCCTGTCTGTGTGATAGATGGCGTGCGATCTAACCGTGTTCTTGCACGCTTGTCTGTAAATATGTGGTTAATAGTGTTTGTTACTGTGCAACATGTTTATTAAATGTGTTTACAATGTGGTACGCCTTTTATTTATAAAATAGACTCCCGTGCCTCCTGTGCTCGCAAATGTTTGCATTCCGCAGAGCGGGTCGTGCAGAAAGGTATTTCGGCCAGCACCTCGGTGATAAGAAACGAAGCAGCCAACCTTTTACATAACATTGTGGTCCTTCGAGCCGGATTTCCTTCGAAACAATCGAAAACGCGTACCTACGTATCTAAAAACATGTGCAAAAACTTGACGCCATTTTAAGTTCCTTCGTACAATTAACGGCGTGGGTGGTTCCTGTACAAGCTAAGGTTTCTCGTTTGCAACGCCAGAGGGCGGCTGTATAGCGTCTGCGCCTTAGGTCTGCGCAAGATTTATATCCGATCAGCTGTACAACGTCTGCGCCATAGGTCTGCGCAAAATTTACATCCGATCAGCTGTCTGGCAGTGACCCATTTACACTCGAGAAGGATGATAAAAGGTCAGTCAAAGCATTCCTTTAACTTAATTTTCTTAATTCCATGTTTACGTTGCTTCTATTAATGTTAGCAATTTACTACTCAGGCACTTGGTTGTCAGTAAGCGTTTGCAGTTAGATTTTACATGTTCGCTACTGTTTTCTTGGCTGCAAAACGTATGTTACATTTCTGTTACAAATCGCTATTATTGCTAATTACTTTTAAGTTCCTTCGTACAATTAACGGCAAGTTCAAATATATGGCAACCAGGTGCTGGTTGCCATATATTTGAACTTTGATTTGAATTAAGCTCAATTATATTTCGTAACAGTTTGTGCAGTTTACAGGGCATCTGTCGTAAAGCCTAAATTTCTATTTTGCATTATTTCCATTGAAACTTGCTTTGCACCGTTACGGCAAACATGACGAAAAATACAGAAATAAAACGAGCTATTGCCAGCGGGCGAGCGTTAATCAACAAATTAAATAATTTTGAAGCATTCTTAAGCTCCGTACCGCAAACGAATACAGACGTATCCATTATTGCAAAACTGCAAATGTACCAAAACGGCATAAAGGAAAAATACGAGGATGTACACGTACAACTTGACGTTTTATCAGCTACTGCAAACAGTGATCTAATAGAACCGATTGAATTTTACAATAAATACGTCGATTTATATACGCGTGGTAAACATTTGCTCGATCAACATTCGCCTAAGCCAAGTAACGAAGAATTAGCAAATTCCAGTGCAAGTGACACTTCTTTACCTGCATCTGCAATTGGTATCAACGCCAAATTACCTCGTATAACACTACCTTCTTATGACGGAAATTACACCGCGTTTGCATCATATTACGAAACTTTTCTTTCATTGGTTCACAACAACTATAAGCGATGTTGAAAAATTTCTTTACTTGCAATCCAGTTTAACCGGTGTTGCAGCGCAAACAATATCCGATATCCAGCCCTCAGCGGAAAATTACAAAATTGCTTTCGAGTTGATATGCGAACGTTACAACAATCCAAAGTTAATAATACTTAGCCACATAAGGGGCATATTTAACTTAAAATCTTTAAGCAAGCGCAACGCCATTGAGCTGAGAAAATTAAGCGATGATTTTTTAAAACATATTCGCGCTTTAAGAAACCTTTCAATTCCTGTTGACAGCTGCGGATCCTTTATTTACTACATTATACTTTCCAAATTGGATAGCGATACTAAATCTAAGCTTACAGAATACAAAGCGAATTGTGTTCCCACTTTGGAAGAAATTACAGAGTTCCTAAAACAGCAGTGTCAACTTTTGGAGGAAGTCGAGGCAAATAATAAGGGTTCTAACAATTTTAGTCCTAATAGCGTATAAAACGTTAATAAAAATTTCTTTAAGGCAAAACAAGGCAGTTTTCAGCAAACCCGTATGGTTACGCCAGATAACGTTTCTTGTCCAAACTGTAAATCGAACCACTTCATTGCGCAATGTTCTAAATTTTTAGCGCTAGCAGCCAAACAAAAATTCGATAGGGCACGTGAATTACAACTTTGCAAAAATTGCTTACGGCACTCAAGTCAAGGCTCTTGTAATTCAAGATACAATTGTAACGTATGTCACAAAAGGCATCACACGTTATTGCATTTCAACCAGACAAAAAATAATGCCAATTCTTCGGCTAACACTAGTCAAGCTGCTGTAAACAGCAAATCCGCTGAAACCATTGAAGTTTCAGCTCCTGTTCCCTCTCAGGCTTTTTCTTGTTTCAAAGGTAAAACACAGGAAACCTTACTTTCTACAGTTTCTTTAAAAATTAGGTCTAACAACAATAAATGGTACGAATCCATTCTTGTGCGGCTGAATCCAATTCTATAGTTCAGATAAGAATTGCTTCAATGCAAAATGGGTTTCAAATTAGGTTGCAATGCTTAATAATTCCTAAAATTTCTGAAAATTTGCCATTTAAATCATTCGACAAAACCTGCTTGGATATCCCGACTAATGTTAGGCTTGCTGATAGCAATTTCAATAAATCGCTGCCGGTTGACATTCTTATTGGTGCCAGTCATTTCTACAATTTAATGTGCCTTGGTCAAATACAATTGGGTGAGGACAAACCAATATTATAAAAAACCCTGTTAGGATGGGCAGTTTCCGGTCCATTTCAGTATAAGCAAAGGTCGTGTGAGCCAGCACATTCTTATTTGACAATCGAAAATTCTGACGTTCCATGCGATCCCATTTTAAGCCAATCGCTAGAGAACGCTATTCAAAAATTTTGGAACATCGAGAAGGTAATTCCCCAAAACGCCTTAGCTAAACTTTCCCGCGAGGAAAGGTTTTGTGAGGAACACTATTCAAACCATTGCTCGTGCCCCAGATGGCCGTCTTGTAGTTTCAATTCCGTTTAATTCAAGCCTTTCTAAAATAGGTAATTCCGAAATACAAGCTACTGACAGATTTCTTCATTTAGAGAAAAGACTGCTTAAAATGCCAGATTTAAGGTGCGAATACTCCAAATTCATAAACGAATACATTTCCATGGAGCACATGGCTAAAGTCCCTTCGATTAGCGAATATGCATCGGTTGAAACAATCGATACCATAGATTCGTCAGTTGCAGTAGTAGATATCCCTGCGGTCTACCTTCCTTACCACGCCGTGATCAAAACTGCATCTCTTACTACCAAATTACGTGTGGTATTCGACGGTAGTGCCAAGTCTAGTTCTAACATTTCAGTTAATAATGCGCAAATAGTTGGGCCCGTTGTCCAGAAGGACTTATTTTCAATTCTTTTGCAATTCCGCCAACACAAGATCGCGTTAACTGGTGATGTCGAGAAGATGTACCGCCAGATCCTCGTACGCCCAGCAGAGCGAAAATTCCAGCGAATCTTTTGGCGCGAAAACCCTGAATCGCAAATAGACACTTACGAACTAAACACCGTAACTTACGGTACAGCCAGTGCTAGCTATTTAGCAACAAGATGTCTTCAATATTTAGCGGATCGTCACGCGAATCAATTTCCTAAAACTTCCAACATCTTAAAAAACAATTTTTACATGGACGACCTACTGTCAGGGGGAGAGACGGGGAGGAAGTTTTGCAAATTCAAAATGAACTAATAAATATTTTGGCAAGCGCGAGAATTCCTATTCGCAAATTCTTATCAAATGATTCTCGTATTTTAACTAATAACACAAGCTGCGTTTCTACGTTCCATACCATCCCATTAGGCGAGCGTGAAAGTGCGAAAACCTTAGGAATCACTTGGAATTCTTTGCTCGATGTCATTCAATACGATATATCTATTATTTCCAGTAATACCATTTCAAAACGTGCGATTCTATCCATGATTGCACAGCTATTCGACCCATTAGGTCTCCTTGCTCCTGTAATTATAGTAGGCAAATTACTAATACAGAGACTTTGGCAATTACAATTATCTTGGAACGAGAGCATTCCTGTAAATTTACAGTCCGAATGGGACTTGTTCAAAGCAGAGCTGCCCGTGTTAAATACCCTACGTGTTCCCAGGTGGGTATTCTCCGAAAATTCCATGGTGTTTGAGTTGTACGGCTTCAGTGACAGTAGTTCTAATTGTTATTGTGTGCCAAATCTCGGGTAGCGCCCTTACGTAGCGCCACCATTCCTAGGCTCGAGCTGTGTGCTGCTCTTCTTTTAGCAAGCTAGCGCAGAAGGTCAAAGATTCTCTTACAATCCAATTTCCAGTTACTTACCTTTGGTCGGATTCGACAATTGTCTTAAATTGGATAAATGCTGCGCCTAACAAATATAAAACATTCGTTGCGAATAGGATAGCAGCAATCCAAGAAATTTCAAATGCAACAGATTGGCATGATATTTCTTCTAAGCAGAATCCTGCGGATTTGGTATCCAGGGGTGCATCGGCTGCTGATCTAGCTCACTTTGGTGGCATGGCGCATCGTTTCTAGAGTTGCCGCCAAAGCAATGGCCTGAGCAACCTAATTTCAGATGTGATGACCAACATAACGAACTCAAAACAGATGTTAGCGTCGCAATGAACTTTATAAATGTTCAAATTTCAAACATCTTCGATCAATTTTCATGCCTTACTAGGCTTAAACGAATAGTTGCGTGGATCCAACGTTTTATCCATAACACTAAATTGTCAAAGGAAAGACGCACCTACAGCGATTTGCAACCCTTCGAATTGCAAGAGGCTTTAAACTGCTTGATAAAATTATGTCAGGCTGAAGCGTTTCCTCGTGAACTTAAACATGTAAGGGCACAACAAGCTTTGAAAACTAGTTCTGCCATTCTATCATTGAGTCCTTTTTTAGACGAAGCGGGCCTAATACGGGTAGGTGGTAGAATAAAAAATTCGGATTTTTCCTTTGACAAGAAATTTCCTATATTACTCCCTAAGGATCACACCCTCACCAAATTAATCTTCAAGCACCAGCACATGCTATTGCTACATTGCGGTGCTCAACACTTATTAGCGGCCATTCGAGAATCTTATTGGCCCATATCCGGGCGAAATACAGCCAAAAGGGTAACTTATAATTGCATCAAGTGCTTTCGTGCAAACCCGCAGTCTTACCATCCCTTAATGGCCCCTTTGCCCGCTAAAAGATTACAGTCAGATATTCCGGTTTTTTCTCACGTAGGTGTTGACTATGCCGGTCCGATCTTAATTAAAGATCGCAAGGTGCGCGGTTCAAAGCTCATCAAATCATACATTTGCCTGTTCGTGTGTTTGGTAAGTAAGGGCATACATTTAGAACTAGTCACGTCTCTTACGACAGACGCCTTTATAGCTGCCTTGAGGCGTTTTATAAGCCGCAGGGGCAAACCAATTTAATATCCTCGGATAATGGTGCAAATTTTAAAGGTGCCTCAAATCACCTAAAGGAGCTTTATGCATTTTTAAAATCTAATAAAAATAAAAATCTAATTTCAAATTACATGGCAAACCAGGACATAAATTGGGAATTCATCACGCCCAAAAGCCCGCACCAAGGCGGCATTTGGGAAAGTGGTGTCAAATCGGTTAAGTTGCATTTAAAGAAAACATTAGGGAACTCTTCATTAAGTTACGAAGATTTTTCCACGCTGTTAACACAAATAGAGGCGATTCTGAACTTTCGCCCTCTATCAACCTTATCCGCCGATCCTCGAGATACCACTCTTTTAACTCCGGGTCACTTTTTAATAACCCGATCCTTTAACACCATTCCTGATGCAAGTCTGGACCATTTCAACGATAACAGATTGTCGCTTTACCAGCGCATTCAGCGCACTGTACAAGGATTCTGGCGTCGTTGGAGTCGTGAAGTTGTGCCTGAACTACAACGCAAGACCAAGTGGTTCAAGTCCCTACCAGAGTTGGCTAAGATAGACTCTTTAGTTTTGATAAAGGAGGAGAATCTACCGCCTCTGCATTAGGTCGCGTGAAAGATCTGCACAGATCAGCTGACAGCGTTGTGCGTTCCGTCACGCTGCGAGTTTCCAGTGGGCAAAGCATCAAAAGGTCCATTCACAATGTGTGTGTGCTACCGCGTGAGTAAAATAACTTAGTGCGCGCTTGATTTTTTTTGAACTGTTTACGCATATACTTGTTGCTATGACATCTTTTAGAATATTAAGTTAGAGTTAAGTTCTTGCAAATTTATTTGTTGTTCACAGCCTGTTCTAGTTAATACTGTTTACATTTGTTCTGTTTTGAAATCATGTGATTTTAAGGTGGCCGGTGTTAACGATTGTAGGATTTAATTCAAATATTTAAATTTGCCGCTCGTTTTGTATGAGTTAGCGGAAGCGGTTGTTCGCCCTACCCAGTGAACTCTAACGTAACTGGAAAGGACCCGTCGCGTGCGCAAAGCACGCAAAACTGTGTCAGGGGCGACAGACTGAGATGGAATGATCGTGTAGTATCCCCATCTCTGTTTTACACATGCAAGTGAATGGCAATTGTGCGGTTTATTTCCCATTTATTAAAATTTGTTATTATTTTGAGGAGCTTGTATCTGTGAAAAGGTTTATAATTGTCGAATTACTTTTACATCAAGCAGTTCGTGTATTTTGTTGAAAGCAAATTGCAGCAAAATAGTGTCAAAACCAAGTGTTGTGTTTACAAACTGAACAATCATGGTGATTAATTGTGTAGCTTATGGTTGCAATAATGTACAGGATGCAAGAAAACCAATTTCATTTCATACGTAAGTTTACAGTTTTTTTATAGCTTAAAGTCTATAAAATCTTTATTGTATGTTAAAATTTAAAATACCCATAAAATGTAGTTAACCTATAAAAGTGAATAAAACATATAATAAATGTTATTATTAATTAAGTATATGTTTATTTTATAAGTCATATTCTTTTTTGGGTATTTCGCCACTCTGCAAATTAAAAAAGAATATGACGTATAGATTCACGCCACAAAGAAGTTTCAGAGATTATGTTTATTGTAGTTTTCCAAACGTTCAGAGATTCTGGAACTTTGGGTGAAAGCAATAAGAAGAGAGAATTGGTTACCATCCAAGACGAGTAGGCTGTGCGGGGAACATTTTTTATCTGTGGATTACCAAATTAGGCCAGGATGTAATACTAAATTACTCAAACTTGATGCTGTGCCAAGTATTTTTTCATTTTCAAAACATCTATCAAAAAAGGCAACACCTCGTAGGAAATTAATTCGACATGATGTGAGTTATTAAAATAATCTTCTGTATTCTGCCAAAAATTATTGTCTTTTTATTTTTTTAGATGGCAGATGATAGGGTTAAAGAAGAACCTCTGAGTATTGATTTTGGTGTTACTACACCAGAATCTATACATTTGCCATCGCCATCTGCTAGAGGATCAAAACTGCTCAGGGACCAAGAAACGCAGACTGCAGCAATAGATGATAAACTTTTTCGCTTGAAAAGGCAAGAAAAACTTTAAAACAAAAAGTCAAGAGGAAAAATTTAAAGGTGTCTACTATGAAACACCTCATTAAGGAAATTTCAAAAAGTGGCTTTAGCAATCAAAATTTAAATACTGTCCTGAAAAATTATTTTGAAGGTTAATAATAATGCTTGTGCTAAACTATTGGACTTTAAAATTAATAATGAATTTTTTTAGGTCTGCCTTTAGAGCATGTGCTTCTGCAGAAAACAGACTCTGAAATTAAAGATCGTGGCCAAAGACGATAAATGTAGACTAATTGTATTTTACATAATTTATTCATGTAAATATTTGTACTATGAAATATTATTAAATACATTTTGCAATTAATATATTATATAAAAGCATTTATTCTTTATAATTTATTGCTAATTACAACTACTGAAATGCTTAATATCACTATTTCTTTATATTGCTCTTGTAAGTGTTTATAATAGTGTTTACAATTATCGATATTAAGCGTTTCACCATTTGCATTAGCCATGATATTTTAAATTGAAATAAAATTATTGTTGAAATAAAAGTGTTACGAAATCCAGTTACTTATTGATTTTTGTACCTTTTCTCATTTGTAATTGTTCCCTATAATCTAGTCTAAACATATAACAATATAGATTTTAAATATTGTTTTATCAGTCAAATAAGGGTTTTAAAAAATTTCAATGACTGCTAAATTTGTATGGTCACCTATCCAGAATTTTATTAAATATTCGACAAATACTAAAAACAGTTATATAATTCTTTTACCTCTTAAAAGATTAAAGATTAACCAAATAATCTGTATAAATCTTAATAAATTATTTAAAAAAAGATAGGATAGGAAATAAAAAATAAAACCTTCAAATTTACTCATTTCTGCCATTTATTCAATATGTTAAACAGAGAGGGAGATACTACACACTTGCGGGTTGCCTAAAAATCAACTTGCCTCACTTTCAAAGCATTTAGGGTCCCTTCCAGTTGTGATTGAGTTCACTGAAAATTCGTAATCAATGAAGTAACAATTTGTGGTATGTATAGAAGTGATAACGTAAAGTACTAAGTACTTCAATTATAATTTTTTATATATGTTTTTATATTAAATGCATAATTTTTATATACATATTTCATATTTTGGATTAATAAGCTTTACGAGCTTTTTGATAATTTCTCCCATTTTCTTTCAAACGGAACATAATTTAAATGTAGGTCTACACTTATACCTACATTATCTTTTTTGAATTCGGCGCCATCACTAAGCTCCACCTCCTGTTCATAATTGGTCGGCACGGTGTAATTATTAACGGCAGCTAACTTTACTACCTCAGTGGTGGAGCCTCCCTATTATTATTAATAGCTCTAGGTACAATTTGTGCAAACATCTGGCAACCATGTAGCTTATTTGACGTCACTTCAATCGGCGCAGTAAAAGTGCGCACAGATGGGGACGTAAACTGCAAGATTACCCTAATTAATTAATGAACTCGTTTTTTTCGCCTAGTATTTGAGAAAATACCCAGCTTCAACGCTCTGGCAACAGTGACAACGTTGACGTTCGAAATCGTAATATTTAGTTACACTTGAGTGGCAGTTGCAACAAAACCCTTCTGAAACTGAGGTTAAGTATTGTACGCATTCTCAGTAATAGTTATTAAAGGCTGGTTTATACAGCCATTAGTATTAGCCTTAGTCTTAACTTAGCATTAGTCTTAAGAAGAAAAACAGGTGTTTATACAGATACACCTATTTTGGTTTAGGAAATTTACGAAAGCGCATGCGCAAATATGTGTGTAAAATCACGACATTTATAAATTCGTTACGTATTCCGTTTTTTGTTGTAGTTGGTTCTGTGTTGTAAATAGTTATTTAAGCATCAAGGGAAGTAAGTAGCTTTTACCAGTCGAGAACGAGTTTGCCAGCCCGAGCGAGCGAGGGCTGGCAAAGTTCGAGACTGGTTGTAGATAGTTACTGCGCGAGCATGCTTATAATATTTTTCTCCATGCCCAACAAAAACTTGAATAATTTTTCCTTAATAATTCCACGTTAATTGATAGAAAATTAATCTATTACAAACAAAGCAAATAGTCACCTAGTGGTGAGTTGCTTAGTATTGTTTTTCAGTTGTTTCTGTCAATATAAACAATCACTTCTACTTGCTTTTCTTTTCACTTACTTCCCTTGGGGAGTAGGTTTTACCTTACTTCCCTAATGTCATGACAACCAGTAAACAAACAGTAAAATCGACTTACCTGCAATGGATATGTCAAAGTAAGTCTAACTTACTAGATGGGCATGGAGAAAAAGTTTTAAAATGGGTAAAATTTAAAGTGTAATTTAAAAAAATACTAATTAGAAACACCGATAACCACAAATTTTCAAATCACTTTTACTCGATACAGCTCAAACCAGCTCTGGGACAAGAATGAACCGAAATGTTGGAGGCTCCTTTACAAAAAGGGGTTGTTAAACAGCAAATAAGTGTATTTGTGTGCAATTTTGAATGAATCATAAACTTCCCAAATATTAAATGTGCCTAGTTGGCGCCTTAGAAATCGGGACACGTAATATGTTGTGTTGTAATATTTGATTTATTATTATTATTTTGTATTATTGGAATTTTACTATCAACCAAAGGACGAAATATTTGAATAATTACATAACAATTAAAACCATAACAACTGCAAAATCCCAGTTTATATACCTAGAAATACATGCAAAATGTATCAGTATTGAGTATTGTCCCGATTTCTAAGGCGCCAACCGTACTTCCCTAATTACTTTTACAGATGCGCAATGATGCACTTTTAATAATTATTGTTTTTCTTCAATAGTATTCACATTTTGCCGCCTCATCGGATACTACCGCATGGGCGCCTGTGAAATTTAATTCTATCTTAAGAAATTCTTAGGACTAAATTAAAAGTTTGGGAACACTCAAGGACAGGTCCTAGGATCAGCTGGGACTAAAAGTAAATTAAGACTGTATAAACGCGTTAGTGGCAACTGAATGATTCATCTTTGCTAGGGCTAAAGGTCGATTCAGAGTGGCGGCAGCGGTCCGGCTGCGGTACGGTGCTGGTCCGGTGCATTTTTTAAATTAGTAGGTATTCATATTGAGAGCGGTAGTTCAGCGGCTGATGTGTTACAGTACAGACGTGCTAGCTATTAGTTGACAATGTTTACAAGCAGTTCAGACAGCTCAGATGAAGAGTTATTAGAGTTCTTAATAATAGCTGCTGAAAACGGTATTAGTAGAAAACATACACAAAGACATGACATTCCATCTACCAGATATTCCGATGGAAAGTTTCACACGTTATTCAAAGAACTTCTCAAAGATGAAAACACATTTTTTGAATATTGTTGAATGTCAGTAGATAAATTCAATGATATTTTCACATATAATCTCATAAGAGCATGAATTCTTTCCGGAAATTTTTTTGAGTGCCTTTCAACAACGTCCTATTAATTTGCCTGAGCGGGACGCGAGGCAAATTAGGACATTGTTGGAAGGCATGAAAAATAATTTCCGGATATGAATTAATGCTCGAATGCAGATTCGGTAAGAAAATCGTAACGACACAAACCCTCACAGTTAGGTTGGTCTATCTACAAAAAATTTCCAAGAAATTTTCTTGTTGTCTTAGTTACGGCTCGTGAACTAATTTTCTATTGGTCATTAATGAGTGTCGTACGATTTTCTCTTTTATTTTAGGGTTTGAATAAGCTGGGAGGCTCAGATCATAGAGCTCTTTTTGTTCAGAAACAAATTGAATAAGTTGCTCTTTCATTGCACGTCTGAATACACTTGTTATACGCACTGCACTGAAAAGTGTCGTTTCACTCGAAATTATCGCTCTATCTTTGTCGAACCGGACGGTTTCTTAACAAAAATCGGTCCCAAATCGTTGAAAACCGCACCGATGGCAAGCTGGCGGCTCGCCAGAATGTTGCTGCTTTTGCACCGGAAGGTACCCTAGATAATCGCATTTAAATCTATGCTGAGCAATTTATGACTGGCACCGCATCAGAGCCGGTACCGCACTGCAGCTGGACCGCTGCCGCCACTTTGAATCGACCTTAATACTAATACTAATGTTAGGGCTAAGAAAGCTGTATAAACCAGCCTTAAGTATTATTCTTTACTTTACAGATGGTTTGAATGGCCATGATTTTGTTATTGCAGTAGTTCTGGATTGTTCAACCCAATGTATAAAAACTTCTTCCTTGTTTATTGAAGGTAAATTGCAATTAGTCAACATAAGAAGCAAAACCGTCGCTACATTTATTTACCTAATGGACTCCGAGCACATGAAGAGAAAAATAAAAAATAACATTCAACTTTTTGATAGCTTCTTTAAACTGATATATGATAGATTGCTAGTTACAGTGTTTCTGTTTTTAATACATTATATAAGTACATACAACTGGGTCAGAATGGTTTTTTTACATCATAGTTACCACAACCGAAAGTACAATTTTACATCGGTGGGCTGTAAAAGCCAAATGCCCAGTCTTCATAGCTAGTAATGAAAGTAATGCTCAAGTATATGATTTGCAACCTTTATTGTCAGGATAGCAATACAAAATTTGTTAATATTAAAAATACAATTAGAAACATAAAATCGAACATTTTCAACAGAAAGTGCCTTTGAAGTGTCCTCATTCAAAATCCAAAACGTTCAGAATGTTTACTCCCTTGAACCAATAAAGGCCTCTTGGTATACGACAGGCCTCAAACTTCATCCACAGATGTAAACTTTCTCTTCTTTTGGTCCTCTATACAAAAAAACTATTCTGTTTAATGTAACTCCAGCTCTTTACAAAACAGTAGATAATAGTTACTTTTATATTAAGGCTACATCAGTAGATTATGTGGAGTGCTTTAAATTGCCTGAGAGCTATAATCTTGATTATGCATGTGGTACATACTTTTATTTTATTTTAGTTCTCAAAATGGACAAAATTCAAGATTTTAGTATTTTGGGTACAGGATAATGCCTAGCGCTGTAAACTTTTGGTGTGCTATGGTTACTGTGTAATTTGTTGGTGTTGCTATATTGTATGCGGAATTAGTTAGCAACTTTATAGACCCTCGGGCCATAAAAGACATATTTTGCCTACTATCGAGGGTCACTAAACTAACCTATGGTTCCAAAATAAAATAAATGTAATTATCTGTAATTTGCTAATTCTAATAATACCTACTTGTTCCAGGTGTTGCAGTCTCAAAGTTCTCGTAATCGTATGTACTGAGTAAAAAATTATTACTTCCCAAGTCGACATTAAAATGGCCATGATGACCACTACCCAAGAAGCAGCAGATAATAATTCTTATAGTTCATCAGCCACTTCACTGCATATATTAAGAGACTTAGATGGCAATGAAGATATTAAGAAATTTTCTATCAAACCAGAAATCATTGAAAGCAGTGATGACATCAGTAATTATTTGGAAATTGATATTAAATATGAGCTTGAAATTAAAGACGAAAATGATATGACTCAAAATTCAACAGCACAGAGTTTGGTTACATCTATGAAGCCCCATATAGGTAAAAAACCTTATTCTTGTACTGTTTGTAAATTTAAAACTGCCCACAAAAAGAATTTAGTCACACATATAACAGCTCATACAGGCGAAAAACCTTATTCTTGTTCTGTTTGTGAATTTAAATTTTCCAAAAAAGATAGTTTAGTCAGACATATAAAAATTCATACAGGCCAAAAACCTTATTCTTGTTCTGTTTGTGAATTTAAATTTTCCAAAAAAGATAGTTTAGTCACACATATGAGGACTCATACAGGCGAAAAACCGTATTCATGTTCGGTCTGTGAATTTAAAACTGTTGAGAAAAGGAGTTTAGTCAGACATATAAAAATTCATTCAGGCGAAAAACCTTATTCTTGTTCTGTTTGTGAATTTAAAACTGCCGACAAAACTAGTTTAGTCACACATATGAGGACTCATACAGGCGAAAAACCGTATTCTTGTTCTGTTTGTGAATTTAAAACTGCCTACAAACAGAGTTTAGTCACACATATAAAATCACATACAGGCGAAAAACATTATTCTTGTTCTGTTTGTGAATTTAAATTTCCCAAGAAAAATTATTTAGTCAGGCATATAAAAATTCATACAGGCGAAAAACCTTATTCTTGTTCTGTTTGTGATTTTAAAACTGCCCACAAAAAGAGTTTAGTCACACATATAAAAACTCATACAGTCGAAAAACCGCATTCTTGTTCTGTTTGTGAATTTAAAAGTGCCGAGAAAAATAATTTAGTCTCACATATGAGAACACATACAGGCGAAAAACCGTATTCTTGTTCTGTTTGTGAATTTAAAACTGCCTACAAACAGAGTTTAGTCACACATATAAAATCACATACAGGCGAAAAACATTATTCTTGTTCTGTTTGTGAATTTAAATTTCCCAAGAAAAATTATTTAGTCAGGCATATAAAAATTCATACAGGCGAAAAACAATATTCTTGTTCTGTTTGTGAATTTAAAACTGCCCACAAAAACAGCTCAGTCAGACATATAAAAACGCATACAGGTGAAAAACCGTATTGTTGTTCTGTTTGTGAATTTAAAGCTGTCGAGAAAAATACATTAGTCACACATATGAGGACTCATACAGGTGAAAAACCTTATTCTTGTTCTGTTTGTAAATTTAAATCTGCTCAGAAAATTCATTTAGTCGAACATATGAGAACTCATACATGCGAAAAACCTTATTCTTGTTCTGTTTGTGAATTTAAATCTGCTCAGAAAAGTAGTTTAGTCGCACATCTGAGCACGCATACAGTAGAAAAACCATATTCTTGTTCTGTGTGTGAATTTAAAACTGCCCACAAAAAGAGTTTAGTTCCACATATAAAAACTCATACAGGTGAAAAACCAAAACCTTATTCTTGTTCTGTTTGCGAATTCAAATTTGCTAGGAAAATTTATTTAGTCGAACATATGAGAACTCATACAGGCGAAAAACCTTATTCTTGTTCTGTTTGTGAATTTAAATTTGCCAAAAAAGATACTTTAGTCAGACATATAAAAATTCATACAGGCGAAAAACCTTATTCTTGTTCTGTTTGTGAATTTAAAACTGCCAACAAAAATAGTTTAGTCACACATATGAGGACTCATACAGGCGAAAAACCTTATTTTTGTTCTCTTTGTGAGTTTAAAACTATTGGGAAAAATAGTTTAGTCAGACATATAAAAATTCATTCAGGCGAAAAACCTTATTTTTGTTCTGTTTGTGAATTTAAAACTGCCAACAAAAATAGTTTAGTCACACATATGAGGACTCATACAGGCGAAAAACCGTATTCTTGTTCTGTTTGTGAATTTAAAACTGCCTACAAAAAGAGTTTAGTCACACATATAAAATCACATACAGGAGAAAAAAATTATTCTTGTTATGTTTGTGAATTTAAATTTGCCAAGAAAAATAATTTAGTCTCACATATGAGGACTCATACAGACGAAAAACCGTATTCGTGTTCTGTTTGTGAATTTAAAACTGCCTACAAAAAGAGTTTAGTCACACATATAAAATCACATGCAGACGAAAAACCTTATTCGTGTTCTGTTTGTGAATTTAAATCTGTTCATAAAAGTAATTTAGTCGCACATCTGAGCACGCATACAGTAGAAAAACCATATTCTTGTTCTGTTTGTGAATTTAAATTTGCCAAGAAAAATAGTTTAGTCAGACATATAAAAATTCATACAGGCGAAAAACCTTATTCTTGTTCTGTTTGTGATTTTAAAACTGCCCACAAAAAGAGTTTAGTCACACATATAAAAACTCATACAGGCGAAAGACCTTATTCTTGTTCTGTTTGTGAATTTAAAAGTGCCGAGAAAAATAATTTAGTCTCACATATGAGGACTCATACAGACGAAAAACCGTATTCTTGTTCTGTTTGTGAATTTAAAACTGCCTACAAAAAGAGTTTAGTCACACATATAAAATCACATACAGGCGAAAAAAATTATTCTTGTTATGTTTGTGAATTTAAATTTGCCAAGAAAAATAGTTTAGTCAGACATATAAAAATTCATACAGGCGAAAAACCTTAGTTTTGTTCTGTTTGTAAATATAAAACTGCTCATAAACATAATTTAATCACTCATATGAAATCTCATACTGGCGAATAACCTTATAGTTGTTCTGTTTGTGATTAAAAACCAGCCTACAAAAATAGATTAGTCACACATATAAGATCTCATACTGGAAAAAATCTTATATATAAGACCCTTGTATCTTAAGTTTAAATTATATATATGTATATCTGTTTGGAATTTTATCTTATTATATAGATAAGGAAGTTTTTTATTTATAATAACTGGTTATAATGAAGTTGTATGTAGTAAGCGTCTGTTTGCATGTTTAGCCTTTTAGCTTCTATTAATTTGTGTGAAATTTTGTAAAATTTACAAATACAAATAAATCTTAAGCAAGCATTTTGAACTCTGTACCCTTCTAGCAGAATCATAATCTAGGCGAGGTGAGTATATCTCTGAGCAGTATTAGAACTGGCGGAGCACTAGAGATCACACAGCATTTTCTTTTCATCCTTAGTCAGATACAATGTATGTGGATGCAGTAGCTTTCGATTCAGTTATGCTTTTTCTATACACTTGGTTGTGTAAAATCTAAAAATCTAAAACTAGGACAAGGCCCAAGTTTTTGGGATCTTTTTTTAGTATTATTAAATTAAAGCTATTCATTGTAATTTTAATTATAGATTTCACATTATTGCAGTTGACTTTTCTGCCAAACGGAAAAACATAGGATTTACATGTATTTAAAGGCAGACAATATTTCGTTGACAATTTACTTAAATATTTATTATAAGTGACAAGAGATTTTGTCCATCTCCTGATTAAAATTGGGTGTTAAAAATTTTCAATAAATCCAGCATACATATGCATATTGGTATGTTCAACAAATTCAAAAAATTTTGAGGTATATAAAATATGGAGAGTCGAACCTTGAGACAAACAACAGATCGTGGTTAATCTTTTCAAATGTTTTATTATAATCCAACAGCGTCTGTAACGGTTATCTGAACAGTGGTGCAACAATAAGAAGGTTGGAATTTTGATTGTACTTACAACTGATAGCAGGTTGTTTGTTTTTAGATGGTGCATTATTTGACTTCATAATTTTATCGAGAATTTTTGAAAAAGTAGGTAAAATACTTATGGGCTTAAGATCAGAATATTCTGTCGGATCACTAATTGTAGGTTTTGGAGTTATAGTAGAACGCTTCCAAATGTCAGGATAAACGCTTTCTGTTACACAGAAGTTAATTATGTGTGTTACATATTTCTGTATATGTGGACAACAAGTAGCTTATCATTTTGATATTAATGCAGTCTGCATCTATCATGTTACTTATGATATCCCCAAATAGCAACCACTGTATCTTCAGATACGGGCACAAAAGAAAATTTTAAGGCACTTTTCCTTCTCAAGTTATTTAAATAACATTCTTTTTTGTACTCATAACTTCAAAATTCATATTTCCCGGTCATTCCCGATGCGCCGAAACTTACTTTTCTCGCACTGCGGTGTTTTTTACTTTCCAACAAAAACTAGGGGAATTTGTTTTTTGTAAATTTTTATAATAAACGGGGCTGCGCGCGCTATTGCTCGGTCTATTCTATTCAATTTACCACCAGGTTTTTGGCCTATTACGTTGGTCCATCTCCAAGGGGGCCCTCGGGGATTCGCCCCTCTCCAAGGGGGCCCTCGGGGCTCCGCCCATCTCCAAGGGGGCCCTCGGTGATCCGCCCATCTCCAAGGGGGCCCACGGGGCTTCGCCCATCTCCAAGGGGGCCCTCGGGCCTCCGCCCCTTTTCAGGGGGCCCTTGGGCTCCGCCCATCTCCGAGGGGGCCCTCGGGGCTCTGACCCTCTTTAAGGGGGCCCTAGGGGCTCCGCCCATCTCCAAGGGGGCCCTCAAGCCTCCGCCCCTCTCCAGGGGGCCCTCGGGCTTCGCCCATCTCCAAGGGGGCCTTCGGGGCTCCGCTCCCTCTTCAAGGGGGCCGTCGGGGCTCCGCCCCTCCCCAGGGGGCCGTAGGGGCTTCCTCCCTCTCCAAGGGGGCTCTCGGGGCTCCGCCCATATCTAAGGGGGCTCTCGGGGCACCGCCCTTCTCCAAGGGGGCCTTTGGGACGCACACGTGTGGATCGTTCTCCTTTATTATACAGAGGATTGTCCGTCGTGGGTTTAACTGCGCCTGCAAACACCAGAGGCGCTGTAAACGCCGACAAAAGCTAACAGGTGCGTAGATAAAAGTTTAGTGATTTGTGCTGTCAACTCAGTAAATTAGTAAAACACTAAATAATAATTTTTTTATTTTTTAAAATATTTTCAGTTATTCGTTACAAAAAACACTGTACCTAACTCCTTCGGGAAGAATTTTCCCGAATTCGCACTACATGCAGCACTCCCTTCGGTCGTGCTGCAAACAAAGTGCTCATTCGGGAAAATTACCTTCCCGAACTTGTTAGGTAAATAACTATTACAGTTTCTTTACTTTTTCATTTATAATACTAGCGCTTGTCAGATTGCTCAATGATTTGTGGTATTCCCAATGAACATCACTTTTCGACTTATAGAATCTTAGTTTTGCGTTGCCCCTTAGTGTCATTATTTGTTTTACATTGTCAGTTAATCAAGGCATATAATATAATATTATGGTTTTCCAGTTTTCATTGGTTTCCAAGGAACATGTTTATCAAACAATTTGCTTAAACTACTATTGAATATGTACATTTTCGTAAAAAAAATTATCGTAATCGTAATAGCTTAGTCATTTATGAATACATTTAAATTAAGGTTTTTTAAGTCTCCATAGAATCTGACATCTTAGTTTTATATTCAGATATACTGGAGGAAAGCCTAAAAAATAAGAAGATCGAAAAAGAGATAGAAGTCGAATGGCTCCATTAACATTCAAGAACTGATAATACACCATACCGCAATGTTGCGTACACCTCTGATTTATTGTGTCATTTAGCATAAATAAGGTTAACAATTTAATGTCAATATGATAGATGTAAAAATGTTACCAATACGAAACTTGGAAATTATTAGATTCTAACATTAGTTCCGACCGCGTCTCAAGTTAGATTCTGTAACCTGTAAATCACGTGCAAGAGAAACGTTTTCTTGTACATTTACCTTTACTAACATGTCAGCTGTAATTAATACACTACAGGCAATTTTTAATCCAACATCAGTTTCACCTTCACTGTCAGTATTTAACATAAAAAATCACACAAGATTGTTAAATACTTTGAAGTTCCACACTATATTTTTTAAATGTGACGTAAATTGTTCCATAAAGTTAAAAAAACTGCTGATGTCATCATTCACTTTTTGTGTATTTCTTTCCAATATTTGTTTTCTTTTACATTCAGGATTTGTCCTTGCTTGAGGTGCCTTTGACGACAAATATGCTGTTAAATTTAGAAATACGCTTGGTACAGCATTGTCAGCTAATCGGGGGTAATGCAGCAACAGCTTCTGCAGTTCCCCACTCTTATGTTTAACGTTTTCAAATGTCTTTTCTATTAAAATGTATTTCACGCACGACAGCACTTTTTGTTGGGGTCCAATGTTCTCGTGGTATTGCACGAAGCCATGCTTTCTTTCGATCTCATTTATCGAAAAAAAAAAATTATGGTTTGCATACGATTTTCTTTTAAGGTACATACTGTCGTAGTTGGTACACAGCGTCTTCGTGGCATTCTAAATATAAAATTAAAAGTTTTAGGATTTGTGCACATTCTTGATATTATTGTATAATTACCCAAAATATTTTTATCTACGACAGTGTGTAAAATTGCTTTTAGTTGGCAGTTTTAAGTTTGTAAAACGACTGTTTAATAACATGTTTTTCAAAACGAGTAATTTAATAATATTTTACGGCCGTGTATCGTACAATGTTTTATTTCATACTGTTTTATACTACATGTTGATTGAAAAAGTCCACAAGGGGCGGCTGTGGAAATTCAAACGTATGAATATGTTGGTGACACTGTAAAAGTCTGTCAAATTCTAAGTTAGCAGGTTAGGTTTTGCGTCTGTCTGTGTCAAAACTGACGGAAAACCTAACCTGATAACCTCGAATTTGGCATAGACTTACAGTGTCACCAACATATTATTCAGCAGTTGCCTAGCAACACTTTCCGGCCTTGGGATGTAATGTTCCACTTTACGGTCTTGTGTTGTAATGTTCCACTTTACGACCTTGTGTTGTAATGTTGCACTTTCCGGCCTTTTGATGTAATGTTCTGCTTTCCAGATTTACATGACGTAAAGTCGTATTTTCCGGACAGTATGAAATAAAATATTGTACGATACACATGCGTAAAGCATCTTTAGCCACTCACGGGGCTTAAAACGCTCGCTCACTCACGTTTTAACTGTACCTCACTCGTGACTAAAGACTAGCTTTACGCACTTGTATCGTAAGTTTTCTCGTCTAGTACTATAATTCGATTTGCAATTGTTAATATATTTGTGTCGTTTACAACTAAAGTGGTAGCTTCTCAAGAAGCTTCTTAATTGTGGAGCCTCCCTCCTGTATTACTAGATCTAGAATGGGTAGTTCATATTGTGTCCCATATTGATCCCACTAGCCGAAATCCAACCATCATGGATTAGCAGCCGTTAGGAGTATAGTGATGGCGCCGAATTAAAAAAAAGATAATATACGTTTAAGAGTACACATACATATAAATTATGTTCCGTTTGAAAGAAAAATCGGAGAAATTATCAAAGAGATCGTAAAGCTCATAAATCTAAAATATAAAATATATAAAAATTATGCATATAATATCTTTGTATATTAATATACAAGGATAATATAAAAACATATATAAGAAATGATAATTGCAGTACTTAGTGCTTTATGTTATCACTTCTATACATACCACAAATTGTTAATTCATTGATTACGCGCTTACTGTATGTTAATTCATTAATGCTCATAAATAAATAAAAAATGGGAATACATTTCAGTTTCTAAGGGGAATCTTCTAATGAGGTCTGTTCGTTTGACTGCTATAAACTGTTCCGAACAGTTTAGAGCAGGAAAACGGCGTTCGTTTGAGATCGAGCAGCTGCTCCGAACTGCTTGGACTGCGTTCGTTTGATAAGGTGCAAGCTACTCCTATCTCAATGGGTGCAAGTTGCTCGGAACTGCTTGGAACAGCTTTTCTTACTCCTTCTTTATATATATAATGCTACACGCAGGCCATTCAGGCCCATAGCTTAGTAATCTCTCTCCATCTCTTCCTGTCCCCAGCTTGTGCCTTCCAGTTCTGTATCTGTTTTCCTTCCAAGTCTTCTTTAACTGCTTCTAACCATTCTCTTCTTGGCCTTCCTTTTCTTCTTACTTCTCCTAGATTGATGTCCATTAACTTTTTGGGGGTTCTATCCTCTGCTTGTCTTTGTAAGTGTCCTAGCCAGCGTAACCTTGCCGCTTTTACTTGGTTGCTAAGTGCTGGTTCTCCATACAGGTCTTCTATTTCTTTGTTTGTTCTTCTGTACCATACGTCCTCTTCTTTCTTTCCGCCGTATATTCTTCTCAGTAATTTTCTTTCCCACGCGTCTATTTTCTCCATTTCTCTTTTCCTGAGCGTCCATATCTCACTCCCGTACAGAACTGTTGGCCTTATTACTGTCTTATATAATCGTACCTTGGTTTTCCTGGCGACACTTTTTGATTTTAATATCTTGGTTAAGGCCCCTGCACTTCTGTCCCCTTTCTCCAGCCTTGCTTCGATTTCTGCCCTTTCTCCTCCTGTTTCTGTTATAATCGTTCCTAGGTAAACGTAGCTTTCCACCTCTTCTAGTCTTATATTTTCATTCGTTCCTGTACTCAGCATCAGATCTAGTCTCTGTCCTCGTAGTTTTCCTGTTGGTGCCAGTTCCATATACTTGGATTTGTTTTCGTTAACCTTCAGGTTGACTATTCCCGCCGCCGTTATGAAATTTTCACACACTTGTATGAGTTCTTTTCTCGTCCGCGCTAAAATCACCACGTCGTCAGCATAAGCTAGGATTTGGTGCGATTTTGTTCTTAAGGTACCCGTCCTATTTATCCCGCTTCTCCTTACTACCCATTCCAAAAGTACGTTAAAAAGGGTGGTCGATAGTGGGTCTCCTTGTTTTAAGCCAGATGTTGTTTGGAAGCTTTTCGAGGTCCTGCCATTGACTTTCACCTCATTTCTAGTGGTATCCAGGGTCATTCTTGTTAAATTCACCAACTTTGTTGGCACTCCAAGTTCTCTCATTGCGTTCTCTAGTTTTGCTCTGTTTATGGCGTCGTAGGCTTGCTTGAAATCTATGAAGACCGTATATATTCTACTGCCGTATTGATTCAGCATGTTTTGCGTCTGCTTCAGTGTAAAAATGTGGTCCGTTACGCTTCTTCCTGGTCTGAAGCCACTTTGATACTCGCCTACTTCTTTTTCGGTGTGTTCTTTAATCCTCGTTTCTATTTCCTTTGCCATTATCTTGTATACAACATCGAGCAGTGCGATCCCCCTGTAGTTTTTGCAGTCCTCTTTTTTCCCCTTCTTGTAGATGGGTACCAGTTGAGCTATTTCCCATTCTTTGGGTAATTTCTCTTCTTTCCATATTCCTTCTATTATCTGCTGTATTTCTTGTGTTAGCACTTCTCCTCCCTGTTTTATTAATTCCGCACTGATACCATTTTTTCCTGGACTTTTGCCATTCTTTAGCTTTTTGATTGTTTCCCGTATGTTTTCCATTGTCGGTGGTATTACGCTTTCCTCTTCTCTTATTTGCACTTCTGTGCGTTTTTCTGATTCATTGTTGCCTGCGTTTTTTATGTTTAACAGCTCATTGAAGTACTCTCTCCATCTTTCTAATGTCTCTCCTTCATTTACTATTACTTTCCCGTTTTTATCTCTAATACGTTGTATGTTTTGTCGCCATCCCGCTTTGTGCTTTTTGACACCTTGGTAAAAATTCTTTATTTCTTTATTCGCAAGCTTTTCTTCTAATTCTTTTATTTTCTTTTCTGTATGTGCTCTCTTCTTTCTCCTGCACGTCCTCTTGACTATTCTCCTTTGTTCCTCATATTTCTGTTTATCTTCTGAATCCCCTGTCTGCAGCATTTTCTCTTTCGTTTGTCTCCTTTTTGTTAGCTCTTCCTTACATTCGTTGTCGAACCAACCCGCTCCTTTAGTTTTCCTTTCTTGTGGGATTGTCTGTCTTGCAGTGCTTCTTATGGCTTCTTGTATTTGCCCCCAGCTGAGGTTTTCATTTCCCTTTCGTATGCTTACTAGTTTTCTTCCTAACTCCTCTTTGTATCTTTCTGCTATCGTCTCTTCTGCTAGTCCTGCCACATTTATTCTTCCCTCTTTTCTAGTATTTTTATTTTTTCCAGTTTCAGTTTTTTGTCTAATTTTTGTGATAACTAGGAAATGGTCACTATCCGCATCCGCTCCTCTGTAGCTGCGTACGTCTTTTACATTGTTCATACTTTCATTTTGGATGAGGACGTGGTCGATTTGGTTCATGTATTCCTTGCTGGGCGCAATCCATGTTCCTTTATGTATCTCTTTATGATCGAATTTTGTGCTTGCGATCCGTAAGCCATACTGCGTCGCGAAACTTATCAATCTTTTCCCATTATCATTGCTTATCAGGTGTTTGCTATGCCGTCCTATTATTGGTTCGTATTTTCCTTCCCTCCCTACCTTCGCATTCCAATCTCCGATTACCATTTTAATTTCCTGTTTTGTCAGGTAGTTATAGGTATCTTCTAATTCTTCATAGAATTTATCTTTAATTTCTTCTTTTTCCTTTTCTGATGGGGCGTGTACGTTCAAAATGGCAAAACTTTTGTTGCCTATCTTTATTTGTAGAAGACACATCCTATCCGATATTGCCTTAAACTCTTTAATTGCAATATCACATGTTTTCTCTACCAGGAAACCCGTTCCTAGCATTCTTGTATTGCTGCCGCTGTTTAAGAATGTGTACTTCCCTATATCAGTTATGAATTCTTCTTTTTGCTTTGTTTCTTGGAGTGCTAGTATTTGTATTCCGTATCTGTTTGTTTCTTCTTCTAAGTGTATTAACGCCCCTTCCGCATACGTGCCTCGCACATTCCAGGTTCCGATTGCTATAGTGTTTCTCCCCCCTCTGTTTTGGTTTGTCTTATGCATACTTATAATTTCTTCTTTCTGTCCTATTCTTGTTTCTTCAATTTTTGTACCGTTAGTTTCGCCGTTAACCTTTTCCATTGCCTGTTTCGTCTTCTGTATCCGTCCGTTTTTATTCTTTATTACTTTTTTGAGGTGTAACTCGTTCTTGTTATCTTCTGCAGTTTTTCCCTTAGTACTTCGTCCTCATTGTCCCCTGGCGACCTTTGGCTCCGAGTTCTACTGTTCTTAATACGCTCTGTTTGTACACCTTCCTTCTCGGCCGGTTGACTACTGTACTTATTGGGCCTATTTTTTCCTCCGTTGTCCTCGTTTGGATTTTGTTCTGTTTCCCCCGTGATTGCGTTTCCTTCACCCGTTCTTAGTTGTTCTAAGGAGTACAACACTCCGTTTATTACCAGCTTATTAAATCTTATGGTCGCTAAATGCCCGTTTTCTCTGAATTCCTTCATACGCTTTATTAACTCCTTTCTTTGAGTTTGTATCTCCTTTGAAAAGTCTTCTTCTACAAATATTTTTGTGCCCTTTAACTTCTTTGTTGCTCGCAGCACCTCTAATTTCTTCTCCCACTTTCTTAATTCTATCACAACTGGCCTGTTTTTGTCTTCCTGGTGCTTTCCAATTCTCCTGATCGCGTCTACCTCTTCCTCCATATTCATTTCTACCCCCATTTCCCTCGTAATCACTCTGATTTTCTCCTTTAATTGCAAATCCCTCTCTCCCTCTTGGTCATCAACTTCGTAGATTACTATATTTCTCTTTCTTATTTCTCTCTCCATTTCCTCTATTCTTTTTTCTTGGTATAATATGCTTTGCTTGAGAGTTCGGTTTTCCGCTTTTATTTGTTCGTTTTCTTCTTTGATTTTTGTTACCTCGTTTTTCAGCTCATCCATTTTCTTCTCTACTCGTTCATCTCTCTCCTCCATTTTGTTGAGCTTTTCATTTATTTGTTCCAGCATTTCCATCATCTTTTCTGCCGTTGTGTCTGTTCCTCGTTCTAGGCTCGGATTGGGTAAATTGCAAAGGCCCGGGAATCGGTACCTAAAATGTAGCGTAATTCGAGATAGCCTCGGTAATTTAGTTCGGTTTCGAGATTCAGCTTTAAACGCGTCTGTTCCCGGTGTGTACTTATCAGTTGTTTACTTGCTGTCGCGGCGCGATAAGAGTTTGACCCGAATCGACTTCGCGGAGGTCAGCCTCCTCTCGCCGCGCCAAAACTGGTTCGTGTTGTTATTTAAATATTACGTGCTTACCTTCGGACTGCTTGCAAAAAGGGCTTTTTAGTTTTTCATACTTTGTTATACCTTCCGCGCGTAACTCGTATTTGATCGCCGTTCGGGCTGTGTGTGCCCGACTCGCTACGTTGGCCGTCTGCGGTTTTCTTGTTTTACTTCGGTTTTGCTGCTGGGGATTCGCAGCTTTCTCTTGTTATTCACTATTTTCCTGAATCTAACTTCCACTGCCACTTTTAACTTCACTTTAACTTCACTCTTTGTACTGTTATGCGATTAATATGGCTCGAAATAGCCCGTATATTTGGGTTTTATTTCGGAGCGACCTTAACGCACGTCTTGCCCGCTCGCGCTCAAATATAAGGTCTACTCCTTCTTTAGGAGGAATAAAAAGTAGCAGACTTGCGTAGTCGTGTAAAACAGGTGAAAGTCAGCTGTTTTGCGCTTCTTCCGTCATGCCATTTCATTTCCTAATTCTAGCGTTCGAATTTGTGTTTAGCATTGTTTAGAATTGTTTAAAAATACGTCTACGTCATCCTCCACTAGCATCATTTTCACAATTTCATCCTAACTACGCAGAATAATAATATAAACCCGTACAAGCGCGCCTCGCCAGAACTTAATTTTTTCGTTGACCGCTTGTTAATTAGTAGAACAGGGACACCTATCCCCTCCACTTTTTATTTGATTCGCGGATTCGCGGATTTCGCGGTTTTAATTCGCGGATTTCGCGGTTTTAATTTCGCGGTTTGATCTAATTAATTTCGCGGTTTGATCTAATTAATTTTCACATGTGCTACTGATTGAATTACGCATTAGCTTCCGATTAAATTACGCGGCGGACTTCTGGAATTACACGGCGGCCATCTTGGTTTTCTGGCGCAAATATTTGAATTTTAAATTTTCAGATTTTTTTTTTCTAAGTTCAATTTTTTGAATTTAAACTTCCCGGGGTGTCGGCCATCTTGGTTTTCTGCGCGCGCACTTCTAGCGGCTGTAGTTTTAATTTTCGCTGAAATATTTGAATTTCAAACTGATAGATCTATCTCGCTCTTCTGCCCTTTGGTTGTCTCTCTCTCATGCATTCACAGAAGGACTAATTATATTTAAAAAAAGCTATTTGCGGCGGACCCGAGTGGGATTCGAACCCTAGTTTTCTGGCCATCAGCCTTAGGCCCCTACCGTTGAGCCAGCGATGTCTGTTGGATATATAGGATTTGAACAAAACGTCATTTCACAGCTCTGCCGTCACGCCGCTCGAATTTTAAACAAACTATTTTTCAAAAAATTAAATTATGAGAATAGGGAATGTTTAGCGTATTGTGTTTAACGGCAGATACAATTTTTAAAAAATTATATTTGTACCAGCTTTTGCTAGAAATAATTATTTTTATAATTTGCAATATAGTCATTGTTCCAGCCTGCTGGAAATTTCCATTCGACCGTTTGCAATATTCTTATTGTCTCAAGCTTCTGGTTAATTTCCATTCGACCGCAGAAAATTTGAAAAGCTAGAAATAATTACTTTATTTATATAGCGAAATCGCTTTATTCAAAACGCATTATAATATTACGCATTAGCTTCTGGCTAGATTACGCGATTTTTTCTAAGTTCCATTTTTAAAACAGGTCAAGACATGTGTTTTGTGACTAACAGTGCTTTGTCCACCAGAGGCTGCATTGCAAAACACAGACACCGACATGCTCCGGCTCGAGAGTGGGGTGCCGCTGACGTATTGTTTTAGTACCTGTATAAAAGTGTCTGCGGTCTCTATAGCGCATCGAATTGCTTCGCTCTCAACCGTCGTGTCAACAGCACCAGTGTAACTAAGATTAATCCTCGAAGTGTTAATAAGCGCCAAGAAAAACCAGGCCCCTACACCAGGAGACCGGCAGCAGAAAAAACAAGTAAGAAAACGCATCTTTTAAATAAAAAACAACACGGTGCACCGCCACAACCTCCATCCATGAACGTGGAGGCCAATGGGTATTCACCACGTCTAGATGCCACCGAGGAGGACCTGCGGGTGTTCATTGAGGAGACGATGCCTTCCTATGACGTAGCACCGATCGTGACGCCGGAGATCCGCCAAACCCGACGGGAAAAGAAACGGCTATTATGCGACCTCACTGTGCCTTTAAACAATAGCGCCAGCAAGGTTGTTTATTTGGGACTGGATCCTTATAAACAATTTTCGCCTGTTGCAAGAATTCTGAAGACCGACATTGGAGCAGGTGTTTCATTCACAGCCGAGACGTTCATGGCTTTTGTGGAAGCGCTACCGGACATGTTTGTGATGGCCAAGCAGGGGACTTTCAGATGTGAATTAACTGAGCACACAGTGGAGTACGTGAACAATGATACCTGCAGGGTTATTACAAAGGACCCCGAGAACAAGTTTACTCTTTACGTAACGTATGAAACACTATGAAATTTATTGCCGATGTACAACTTGATGGTTGTGAAAATAAATGACTTGAAACGTGTAAAGTGCAATTTCCAAAATTTTGGTGAAGTGATTGTTGACAAAGTAATACATGCAGAAAATTTGTGTCTTGATGATTTAATCATTTTTAATACTCGGCGCGGTACTTAGTTAGTTAGGTTACTATCTATCACCAACCCGCATGGCAAGCGTGGTGATTACTGCCATTCCCCCAACTAATATGAAATGTCGAATCACAAAACTGTAATACCCCAGGCGAGTAGAGACATAAGCTCAGACTCTCGCACTGACATGTCAGTCAGCCCCAAGGATTCTGGGGGGGGCAATGAGTCGATAAAGATTACCAACACTACATTATACATCGGTACCTATAATGTCAGAACTCTCTTGTCCGAAGATAAGTTAATTGAATTGGAACAAGAATTAATGGAAATAAAATGGGACATAGTAGGCCTAGCGGAAGTTAGAAGAAAAGGTGAAGCAGGTATCAAATTGAAATCAGGAAACCTCTTATACTACAAGGGAAACGATGAATCTCTAGGTGGAGTCGGATTTATCATCAAGAAGCATCTAATACCAAATATATTACAAATAACAGGCATATCCGATCGTGTTATATATACAATTATTAACATTAATAAGCGTTATCGCATAAAACTTATTCAAGTATACGCTCCTACGTCAAATCATGATGACGAAGGTATGGAAAGGTTTTATGACGACGTCACTCGAAGTCTCTCTGAAGATAAGACTCACTACACCTTACTAATGGGCGATTTTAACGCCAAACTGGGAAGCAAAACAGACGTTCAAGAGACGGCGATAGGTAATTTCGGACTAGGTAAAAGAAATGCACGAGGAGAAATACTCCTAGATTATTTACATCAAAATAGGCTTTATGCCATGAACACATTTTACAAAAAGAAAGACCAAAATAAATGGACTTGGCAGAGTCCTAATGGAACATATAAAAATGAGATTGACTATATTATCAGTACAAAAAGAAATATAGTGCAAAATGTAGAGGTGCTGAACAAATTCACAACAGGAAGTGATCACCGCTTAGTTCGAGCAAAGGTAAAAATCAGAACAAAGCTGGAAAGATTAAAACTGATAAAACCAAAACAGAACCAACTAGACATCACCAAGTTTGATAAACATTACGTGAACGAAATAAATACACAGTTGAACAAGCTGACTAGTAAGAAACAAACCATATCCCAGAAAAACGAAGATCTAATAAACATAATGCATACTGTGGTAAGAAACCCTAGATACCAAAAGCAGTATCGAAAAGATAATAAACTTTCGGATAACACCAAAAACATGATAGAAAAAAGGAGAGTACTAAGATCAGAAGGTAAACCGAAAAATGCAGAGTACGTCGAACTAAACAAAATAATAAAACGAGAGATCAGAAAGGATATCAGACACTACAAAGAGAAACTTACAAAAGATATAATAGCCAAAAACAGCAACATGAAAGTATTACGCTCACAACTAAGCCAAGGAAAGAAAATAATTACAAAGCTTTGTAACAGGGATGGTCTGGAGACAACAAATAAAGAGGAAATGCTAAAAATAGCAACGAACTTTTACGAAACTATGTACACAACACATAACACAAATAATCAACAACCGTTAGAAAATAGAAAGGTAACTAAATTGAAGGAAAACATCCTAAATGTAGGGTCGGAGGATATTCCAGACATCACGGTAGATGAATTAAATTTCGCTCTGGAAGGAATGAAAAATGGCAAAGCACCTGGGGAGGACGGGATATTAACAGAAATGATCAAACACGGTGGAATTGATCTTAAAGAGAAAATAGCTGATCTCCTAAATCTATGCATCGAAAAAGGAGAGATACCAGACGGTTGGCAAAATGCCATAATAATACTACTGTTCAAAAAAGGAGACCCCAGGCGATTGGAAAACTATAGACCTATTAGTCTTCTGTCAAATTTATACAAATTACTGACGAAGATCATAACTAACCGTTTAACACTAAAATTAGATGAATATCAGTCAATTGAGCAAGCAGGTTTTCGTAAAGGATATTCCACATGTGATCATTTGCAAACACTCAAAACTTTAATCGAGAAGTGTAATGAATATAATATACCCCTGACTCTCGCCTTCGTAGATTACGAAAAGGCGTTCGATACAGTGGAATTATCCGCCATAATTAAAGCTATGAATCATTGCCGCGTGGATTCCAGGTATACAAAACTTATAACTCATATATATAATAGAGCTACAGCCACTGTAAAAATAAATGACGATGCTACTACAACATTCCAAATCAATCGAGGTGTTAGACAGGGTGACTCTATCTCCCCAAAGCTATTTAACACAGTACTGGAAGACGTATTTAAAAATCTAGAATGGCCAGACATGGGGATCAACATAGACGGAAAACAGTTAACACATCTGAGATATGCAGATGACGTGGTTCTAATTGGACAAAATGAACAAGAAATAAGAACAATGCTATCTCAATTAAATGAACGATCAAAACAAGTAGGCCTTAAAATAAATACGAAAAAAACCAAAATCCTAACAACAGAAGACATTGGCCCAATTACAATTGAAAACAAAGCATTAGAAACAGTAACATCATATATATATCTCGGACATAACATAATGCTACAGAAAAGTAACCAAGACGCCGAAATTGGAAGAAGAATAAAACTGGCTTGGATAGCATTTGGGAGACTTTCTAATGTACTGCTCACCGACACACTTTCCAGAAAACAAAAAGCACAAATCTTCAACACCTGCATATTACCTGTACTAACATACGGATTCGAGACTATAACTTTTACCCGCAAAATTATTGATAAACTAAGAAAAGCTCAACGAGCAATGGAAAGACGTATGTTAGGAGTGAAACTAAGAGACCGAAAAACCAATGAATGGGTAAGACAACAAACAGGGGTGGAAGACGTTGTAAATACAGTAACAAAACAAAAATGGAGATGGGCAGGACATATCATGAGAACAACGGATAACAGATGGACCAAAAGGGTATTAGAGTGGAGACCGAGGCAAGGAAGACGTAGTGTGGGCAGACCACCACTCCGATGGGCCGATGACATCGCAAGAGTGGCTGGAAAATTATGGCAAAGAAAAACATTTGATAGAGAGGATTGGCGTATTAGAGGGGAGACCTATGTCCAAAACTGGACGGATGAGGGTTGAACGAAGAAGAAGAAGAAGAATACTCGGCGCTGGACTTTCGCTAACGATATTTTATTGTGGGAACTTGTGTTCAAATTTAAAATGTATGTTATTATAGAACTACAGAAGTTGATTGATGCAGATGAGCGCATGAAACCGTACATGTCCTAGTTTATATGAAATATTGTATGAAAATGTAAATAAAAATGTTTTAAAACTGTATTTCTTTTTAATTATGCGGCGAGTGTTAGTTTATACATGCGGTAGGTTGGCCGAGTGGTTAAGGCGTCAGACTTAAGATCTGATCTCGAAAGAGGTCGTGGGTTCGATTCCCGCACTTACCATGTTTTTAATGTATTTATTATGAGCGTGTTGATTCTTTAGGTTAGTTTATTCACGACGGCCCTACTGTAATAATCGCTCACGGCATAAAAATGGAGAATCAGTTTTCTCATCCTTTTTCGGCTATTGTGGCAGGCCCCTCAGGATCGGGCAAATCGTTTTTTGTAATTAATTTCTTGAAAAATATGAAAAAACTCTGCAGTGTAAATTTCGCTTAAGTTATCTGGTGTTATGGCGAGTGGCAAAAATTGTACGAAGATTTAAAATCTTTAGTCGAATTTCAACAAGGTCTGCCAGACATGACATCTTTTGAGGGGTCCGAACCCAAACTTTTAATAATCGACAATTTAATGAGGGAGACAAATAGCTCGGTCGTTGACATATTCACCAAGGGGAACCATCACCACAATCTCAGTGTTTTTTTTATTACGCAAAACATTTTTCACCAAGGAAAAGGACAGCGGGATATTTCCCTAAATGCTCATTACATTATTCTTTTCAAAAATCCGCGGGATAGAGCTCAAATAAAGCACTTAACCAGACAGATATGTCCAGAAAATCCGCGATTTCTTCAAGAAGCATACGAGGACGCCACAGCTAGCCCACACGGGTATTTGTTATTCGACTTAAAGCAAAGTACAGCTGACATAGCGAGGTATAGAACATCGATTTTTCGCCAAGATGGGGCGTGCTATATTTATATTCCGAAAAAGGGGTATAAAAGCTCGTACACTAACCAATTTACTCTCATTCAGTAGTGATGTCTCGATCAGTAATTAGAAATTCGGAGTTGTTGCGTGCTCTACATAAACTCGGACCAAAGGAGCGAACCGCGTTATTAAAAGCCGTAGGCGATAAACAAATTCATTGTATCTGCGAGTGTGTGCATAATACCTTAAAAGGAAAAATACCTTTATCGCCTAATCAAAAATCAACGATCTCGAAGCATAAAGTTGTTCTTAGGAGTTTAGTCAAGCCTGGAGAGTCTATAAAAAAGAAGCGCCAAATACTAATACAGAAGGGTGGCGCTTTCCTACCACTGATATTAGCTCCATTAATTACTGGAGTACTGAGCTCTATTTTCAAGTAAAAAAAAAATGGAGAATGCCCGAAAAATGATGATTGTACCGCCTGAATTCATGCATCGCTTTAAGGATACAGAGAAATCAGAGCAAAATATATTATCCCAGCTTGATGACGAAATGCAAAAGGTTTTATCGTCTAAATTAACCGATCACGATAAATGGATCCAGTACAATCAGGTTTTACAAAGGTACCTTCATTTTGCGGATCAAACGAGGCAATCAATCAAGATACCTATAGAATCGAACAACAGTGGTATTTCAGATGCATATATTTTATCGACGCTCCCTAATACTTTTAAGAAAAACGGTGAAGCCTTTTTACGACTTCTAAGAATGTCAGATGAAGTGGAGTGGGACGGCAAGGGAACAGTCAGGATAAAAGGTGAAATTTTACCGTCCTCCAACATTATTGATTTAATGCATGATGTTCTAAGACCTAAGAAAACTACAAATCCGCCAGGCCGACACAAGTTCCTCGATTACATTAAAGAGAACAATGTACCTCAAGTGCTATTTGGGGATCCTAAAAGTCAAAATGTGTCAGACGTGAGTAAAACAAATATGGAGAGTGACATCGATCCTAAATTAACGTTAATAGCGACTGCAACAGCGTCCAAGCAAGAGGGTTCAACGCGAAAAACACCGAAAACAACGCAAAGATCGATATCGAAAATAAAGGGCATTTCTGACTGGGAGCGTCTTAAACTTTAACGTAGCAGAATGAATTTGGACGCCATCTATTATGACGCTGCTCACCCTTCAGGCTTCGCAGGCGCAAACTCATTAATTTCTTCCGTGAAAAATAGTCACCCCAGTGGTGAAGTAAAGGATTGCTAAAGAAACAGGACGCCTATACTATTCACAAAACTGCAAGAAAAAAATTCCCTAGAAACAAGTACATTGTTAGCAACATTTTCGAATTATGGCAGGCTGATCTCTGCGACATGCGTAGTTTAGCGCCCCACAACGACGGATATAATTTTATTCTAACCGTAATTGATGTGTTTAGTAAACTGGCATGGGCGAGACCCCTGAAATCTAAAACGGCTACTTCAGTAATAAACGCATTTCGTGAAATATTTGTTGAAGTGGGTAACACGCCCATAAATTTACAAACCGATAAAGGCAAAGAATTTATTGCTAGAGCCGTACAGAATTTTTTCAAACAACACGATATCACGTTTTATGTGACGCAAAACCCCGATGTTAAAGCATCAGTCATTGAGCGTTTCAATAGAACATTAAAAACCAGAATGTGGCGCTATTTCACATACTCTAATTCATACAAATACATAGACGTATTACAAAATTTACTGACTTCGTATAACAGCCGCTATCATTCAAGTATCAAGATGGCACCCTCTACTGTAAATGATGGCAATATACTGAAGTGTGGAACAATCTGTACCGAAATGGGTTGGGCGTCTGCAGGAGGCCCAAATATAAAGTGAACCAACATGTAAGAATTAGTAGAACGAAAGACGCATTCGAGAAAGGATGTGAAACTAATTGGAGCGGCGAAGTGTTTATAATTAAAAAAGTGATTCTTAGAAAACCACCTGTGTACGAAATAGCTGATTTAAGCGACGATACGATAGAGGGCGTCTTTTATGAAGAGGAATTACAGCCAGTGACTTTGGATGATAACGTCTTGTTTAAAGTCGAACAAGTGTTAAAAGAAAGAGGACACGGTCAGCGCAAAGAGTACTTTGTAAAGTGGCGAAATTATAACGACAAGTTCAACTCCTGGATTCCTGCAGCTAATCTTCAGTAACTACGAATACAGATGAAGAATTTTATCTAACATTACTTAGCAATAGTTCTATGGGCTATTTTTCAAATAACACCACAGCACAATTCATAACGCAGCTCCCTAAACGAATAAGGTTACCGGGGCAATGGGTTACAGGTATTGCCGAAGTGCAATATCCATGCTCCTTTTTGGCCGTGACAGATACAGAAAATCTAGTCTATTATCGCACAGAAATACCTAAAGTGCAAGCCGGAGAAGAAACGTATATTACAGCCAGTGACTTTGGATGATAACGTCTTGTTTAAAGTCGAACAAGTGTTAAAAGAAAGAGGACACGGTCAGCGCAAAGAGTACTTTGTAAAGTGGCGAAATTATAACGACAAGTTCAACTCCTGGATTCCTGCAGCTAATCTTCAGTAACTATGAATACAGATGAAGAATTTTATCTAACATTACTTAGCAATAGTTCTATGGGCTATTTTCCAAATAACACCACAGCACAATTCATAACGCAGCTCCCTAAACGAATAAGGTTACCGGGGCAATGGGTTACAGGTATTGCCGAAGTGCAATATCCATGCTCCTTTTTGGCCGTGACAGATACAGAAAATCTAGTCTATTATCGCACAGAAATACCTAAAGTGCAAGCCGGAGAAGAAACGTATACTGAGTTGAAAAAAGTATTGCAAAACGCTAATTCATATTTTAAAAGTGATAGAGAGCAAATTTACTATGGTAGCGATGGATGGCACGTAATCTGTATTCAACCCGGCAATTATGAAAACATTGAACATATTACAGCCGAAATTAACAATCACAGGTTATTAGAAAAGTTGCTGAATTTTCAATATAATAGAGTAACAAAACGCCTGTCTCTTGAAATTAAAACGTCGTCATTGAAAATGCTAGGATTTTCACAACGTCTGGCCTTACAACTTGGTTATAAACCTGATATAAATATAGCTGAAGCACCTGTACCAAGCCACCCCGCAAATATCTGGGTTGGTTTACCATCACAAATGTTTATTTACTGCGATATTGTGGAACCACAGCTTGTAGGAGATGTCTTGGCTCCGCTTCTTCGTATTGTTAACGTGACCTCTGATAATTATAATTACGGTTGCCACAAAGACGCCATATTTTCGCCGACTCATTATATAAATGTCATGACGAGGGAATTTGAGAATATCGAGATAAATGTAAGGACCGAAACGGCGGGTGTGATGCCATTCGAGTTTGGAACGTTGAGTTCAAACTACACTTTAAGAGGATACAGTAGCTGCTGTGGATTGTCCTTATCAACAATACTACACCAATCACGCAGGTCAGGGCGTTGGAGCTATCTACAGAGGTGCAGCCTACCAGAGAGGTCATGGAATCGGAAGCTTTCTTGGAGGAATATTTCGTAGTATCCTGCCCCTTTTTAAAACCGGTGCTAAAGTTGTTGGAAAGGAAGCTTTAAGGACAGGCGCTAACATTTTAGGAGATGTTAGTGAAAATCGACCGCTAAAAGAAGCGTTTCATAACCGTGTACAGGAGGCTGGAAAGAATCTCAAACGTAAAGCCGACAGAAAAATAGATACTCTAATGGAAGGATCGGGGTATAAAAGGCAACGCACTCTGAATTACAATCAGTCTACAAGAAAAAACGCTAAGCAGAAGCTGGTCAAACCCACATACGCCGATATCTTTACCAGCAAGTAGTTTTCACAATGGCGTTTTTGCATGCGCAGTTTTGTGAGTGTGTTAAATCCGAGCTAGATTTGTTCGCTTTGCCCGCAACTCAAACCAGTATCGAAAATAGACAATGGATTTTTTACAAACCGCTTTCCTCGCTTAATGACGATGCACCGATTGAATTTATTGTGCCTGGAAACGGTAACGATTATATCGATTTAAGTCAGACCATGTTATACATTACTGCTAAAATTGTTAAACAAGATGATACATCATTAACTGACAAAGATGATGTAGGCCCTGTTAATAATTGGATGCACTCTATGTTTAATCAAGTTGAGGTGTATTTGAATCAGAAGCTTGTGAGCCCCCCAAACAATACATTCGCATACCGCTCATACATTGAAACTCTGTTGAATTACGGCAATGGTGCTAAATCAACCCATTTAACATGCACACAATGGTACAACGACACAGCCAATAAAATGGATGACATCACTACGCATAATGATGGATTTGTAAAGCGGAAATTTTTTACTGCTGCAAGCAAGCAAGTCGAAATGATGGGCCATGTGCATTCCGATTTATTCAATCAAGAAAAATTTCTTATAAATGGAGTTGAAATGAAAGTCAAATTTATCAGATCCCGAGATTCTTTCAATTTAATGGCAGCCGAAGGATCTACATTCAAAGTGAAAATTAATGATGCCAGCTTACTAGTGAGAAAAATGAAAATAAACCCGTCTATTTTGTTGGCTCACACCAAAGCTTTGGCGACTGCGCCTGCTAAATACCCCATTACAAGATCCGATGTTAAAGTGTTAACTATTCCGGCTGGTGTGCAAAGAAAATCTTTAGATAATATTTTTTTGGGGCAATTACCAAAACGATGCATTGTAGGTTTTGTATCGAATAAAGCATTTAACGGCCATTATGCAGCAAACCCTTTCAATTGTAATAACTACAAAATCAATTATTTCTCCCTATACATCGACGGTCAACAAATTCCTTCAAAACCTCTACAGCCTGAATTCTCTAAGAATGGCATGTACGTTCAAGCATATCACACACTATTTTCCGGTAGCGGTATACACTTCCTCAATGAAGGCAACGCTATAAAACGTGAAGATTACTCTCATGGCTACTGTCTATTTGCTTTTGATTTAACCCCCGATCTGGCTGCAAATGCAACAACACACTGGAACCTTCTTAAAAATGGCGCTCTACGTTTAGAGGCGGGTTTTCAAGATTCGTTAGAAGAAACTATTAATTGTCTAGTTTATGCAGAGTTCGATAACGTCGTAGAAATTGACAAACACAGATTGTGGTGGTGGATTTTAGTAGTCAAAAACCAACAACAGTTTTTTAAAATTGAGTCATGCTCAAACATTTCGTCAGTATGGACAGTGCCTTCGTAGATCTGCAAGGGTTCCGTGGTGATAAGAAACAGTTTATTCCGAAAGAAGTGGCTGTTATTTCAGCAGATGGCAACCAGTTAGCAATTTTCGTTTTAAAACCCCCTGCAAAATATGACACTCTGCCCTATTTCGTTAAAGAAGGCATAAATTATCTGGAGCATAGATACAACGGTCTAGCATGGGATTCTGGTTCTATACATTTTGATGAATTTGAAACAGAGCTAACAAGACTTTTCAAAAAATTTGAAAAAGTGTACGTTAAAGGTCAAGAAAAGAAAGAAGTTCTAAGTTTTCTGAATAAAATCGTCGTAAATCTGGAGGATCTCGAGTGCCCATCTTTAAAAGTTTTGCGAAAAAGTACTGCTGCCGTACGTTGCCTCAATCACAACATCCGTTCGCCTGTGTGTGCATTGGAAAACATACTAATTTTATCTGATTGGTGGCGCAATGAATACACTAGAACTTCAGAAAATATTGCAAACAATCCCGAGTCTGTTGAATGTGAAACGCTATGTTTTTGCTTCTGATCAACTCCCTACAAGAATTGCAAGACCTGTGGCAATCATCGTCAACACAGATCCAGCAAACCGACCTGGGGAACATTGGAATGCTGTGTATATAGACCATGGACATGGGAAGTACTCTGATTCATACGGCAGGCCCCCAAGCGGTTATCATTTAAAATTTTTACAACAAAATTCAATCAGTTGGTCTCATAATCCAAAAATTTTGCAAGATTTTAGCTCTAACGTTTGCGGCATATACTGTTTAATGTATTTATATTTTAAAATGAATGATGTCTGTATGATAACTTTTGTAAATCTGTTCACTGATAATTTAGTTTCTAATGACACATATGTAAAAGCACTATATATCCAATACTTTACCTTAATAAACTTGTTTAATGTTATTTAGAAAATAAAAACACAAATAGTTTGTAATTAAACATATTTTTATTACACGCAAAATATTTAATAGATGTATTTGTACAATTCTCCATTGTTTTATTTTTACAAAAAGTAGCCGCTTAAACCTAGCATGCAAATAAAACTAACATGCAATTAAAATCTAATATTCAGTTAAAGTTAACGCAAATTGAACCATGTGACAACAAGTGCAATATTTAATGTACGTTTTGCGACAGTCGTGGTTAGTTTTCTAAAATGATTGAAATTAAATATTATGAAAACAATTGCCACAAAGCGGGCCTTATGAAATGTGAACACTAACCATACGTCGAAAATACACACGAACAAATAAGCAATTACATGTAAACATAATGCATAAACCAAAAATTAGGTTAAATACTTTTTTTTTACAAAAATATGTGATCACAAGTGCAATAAGCTGTTGCATAAAAACATCATAAAAGTTAAAAAAGACAATACAAAATATAAAATATTGTTATAAAAACAGTTGATTATAAAAAGAACGAAACTATACGTAATATAGACACTCGTCTGCTTTAAACCCATAAGGTAATGTGTCATAATCATCTTCAAGACGCCGACGTTTAGTATACTGAACCCGATAAATTTTCTTTTCGGGCTTAGATACAACTTGATACATGGCTGTACGGGCAATTTTCCGGTCGGTTTCTACATACGTTGCTTCGGCATTATCAAGAACCATGCGTTTAAGTGTATCGAAATTTATTTTTTCGACATTTTTGTAATTTAAAGTTATACCTTTTACTTTACATACAAATTCGTAATCGTTTTTATTACTTGAGAAAACCTTAAACGCATAGTTTTTAGGCCCTCCGCTAACAAACTCCGTAATGAAGCTACCTGGACCATATTCCCTCAGCTCATCAGTCATATCCCCCAAAAAATCACCCGTTTCAGGCATCCATTGGCCAGGTCGGTGAACATAGATCGTACTATCTGTATCGTAATACAAAACACGATCCCCTAATTGTTCCAAATATTTATACAATTCAAGTCTTGCATTGGCCGTAGTGTATGCAGCCAATACAACATTGACCGTTTTGAGCGAAACTATTCCTTCCTCAGGTCTATCCCAGATTACAACTATTACATCCTCATCGACGATCATAATTGAATGAACCTGTATTGAAGGATCAGTTAGCATTTTAAAAAAGTCATAAGAATCTGAAACAATACTTGTTTGCATCAAATTCTCTCTTTGGCCAAATTTACCCCAGAATGCATTTAGTAATAACTTGGCGATATAACGCATGCCGTGATTCAAACAAATTTTATCCTTTTCTAAGGTTACGCCTTCTCTTTCTAAATATTCTGCTAAATATTGGTCCTTAGTGTTTTCATCAGTGCACCAAGCAGGCCAGCCGCTGCATTCCTGCTTTAATTTTAAAAAATTATCCACATACTCTGAAAATAGACCGCCTGTTTTACTATCCCTGTTATAACATTGACCGTTTTGAGCGAAACTATTCCTTCCTCAGGTCTATCCCAGATTACAACTATTACATCCTCATCGACGATCATAATTGAATGAACCTGTATTGAAGGATCAGTTAGCATTTTAAAAAAGTCATAAGAATCTGAAACAATACTTGTTTGCATCAAATTCTCTCTTTGGCCAAATTTACCCCAGAATGCATTTAGTAATAACTTGGCGATATAACGCATGCCGTGATTCAAACAAATTTTATCCTTTTCTAAGGTTACGCCTTCTCTTTCTAAATATTCTGCTAAATATTGGTCCTTAGTGTTTTCATCAGTGCACCAAGCAGGCCAGCCGCTGCATTCCTGCTTTAATTTTAAAAAATTATCCACATACTCTGAAAATAGACCGCCTGTTTTACTATCCCTGTTATATTGCACAATATCATATGCCCATATTTCATGAAACTCGAGCACGCGGTATCCCAGTTCAACAGCTTTTTTTAGTTCATCAGACACATATGTTCCGGTAAACTTGCGTGAATCTTCTAAATGGTTACAATCGCCAGTGAAGCTGGTTTCGGCACATAACCTGCACAGAACAAACATTAATTTGCCATGCATTCGAAGGGGCAGAACAGGGTGGTAAAGATTTTGCGGAGGTACCACGGTACATTTGACTAAACCCTCGATTGTATCGAAAGGAAGTTGCCGACACTCCTCATCACCAACGTATACTTTGGGATGTCCTACGGGGTATTTTGAATATTTATTTACGAAAGGATAAAGGCTACACACATCGAAATACTTAATTTGCTCGTTTTCCTGGCATTTATGGTACAGTTTCACAGCATTAGTGCGTCCACCGAAAAAACTATCTCGAGGATTTAATGGTGTGTTCCTAATAACAGCATGATTATTTACTAAGTTTGACGCAACGATGTTAAATTTTAAAAATAAATTAAATTGACACTCCCACATCTCTATAAGGGTATAGCCAGCCCTTCTAATTCTTGCAGCAGTTGCCTCTGTTGATTCGCGACGAACAAACATCGTGTCATTTTTCACATTTGCTAGCTCTACAGTTTGATCGGGGTAACATACCTCACAACCGTGGAAGTAACATCCGTGGAAATTATATACTGTATTTGTTGCAGCGCAAAAACCATCCACCAAAATACTTTCAGGTAATCGAACCTCGCGATTATTACCAGCATGCTGAATTGAGATACCTTGCTCGTGCTCGACCCATAAAAACCATTTAATTGCAATCGTCGATTGCCTATCACCTAATCTGTACCCACTCGGTGGAATAATCGCGATCGTATTTTCTTTTAAAAAATTTCGACGATAAACTAAACTACACCCTCCGGCTATCGTGCAGCACTCCCTAAAAGGATCTACTCCATTTTCACTAGTATAACGCCGCCAAAATTCAAGACAAGCCTTGCGAAGTATCTCTACATCTTGAATACAGTACTTGACGATTGCTTCCTGCATGTCAAATACTGTATTTTGTGCAATTTCCGCATTATACCATTCAAGGAACTCGGCGCGACAGGAGGTGGACATTTCATCGGGCATATAAAAGTGTGGGTGGGGCATTACTCCAATATAATTTTGATTCTCCATTTTATTGAATAAATGGGGAAAGTAATCTTTTGCAGCTTCAAAATTAAATGTTTTAGGCAGCTTAGCTAATGCTACAGGCAAAAAATTTAAAGAGTCTATAAATTTAACATTGGGACAGGTGATGCACATTAATTTTGTGCCGGCTGCAATAATTTTCGGGGCCCACTTTTTCTGATGCTTGACAATATGCTGCATAATAAAAGAACCATCATACCCCTTCATATTATGAGCCAGTGCAAAAACGTTAGCGATATTGGATAATTTAGAAATATATTCTAGCAAAAACTTTGAACGGGGTTATTTTTAAACACATGTTGACGAGGACCGCAAATGTTACAAGCCTGTTCGATATCACCAAGATTAATACAAGAATTGCAAACATTTTGCGCGACACATAAATTTGGTTCGTGCACAAAAACATTATCTACACCTTCCAAAGCCGTCTCTTGTCTTGCCTCAAAATCATAAAAAACGAAAATAAACTTTTTAGACAATTTAGGACTCTTTTTCTTTGCCATATAACATAAATGTCGGGTTGGCATATCTTTCGCGCAGGTATGGCAATATTTTACACCACACGTATGACCTTTCTTGCTATTTTGCCAGTATGTCATGAGACACACTCCACACCTTTTTAAAATGCTGCACAATGATTTTCTGTGTTCGTCAAAACATTCCTGACCACGAAAATCCCTATGACAATTATTACACGCAATTGGGTCCAAAAACAGGTTACAGGGAGGTTTTGAATGACAACACGGGCAAATATAAGGGCAATTTTTGTGAGCCTGTTTATTATTGGTGCGGGTTAAACAAAATTCGCAGAAATAACCGGTTGAAAAAACTGAAGTTAAACTGGTTATTACATTGTAATGCTGATCCTCCAATAACAAATTTAATACTTTTTTGTTGTGCCCCCTAGGTCTCTCGTAATATTTACTGGCGCCAATACGTGAATTATAAACAATAATGGTGTAATTAACTAAATACAACTGGAATTGCTGCAAGTGCTCGCGTGTAGCCCCATTGCGCAGATCAACTCCGGCATTGGCACAAAGCTCATAACATTTCTGTGTCAGGATTGGATGACCTGCTTTGAAGGAGCGCAAATCTGGATCATTATCTACCCAAGCTTTGGCCAGAATAAGAGCTCGGGCAAGACAGTAATTGTCATTATTTACCACAGTTAATATGCCCTGTTTCCTTTGAGAAAATTCTTCAAAACTAACGCCAGTCATTCTGATACGCCCATACCTAACAGGCAAAGTGATTCGGTTTACATGCAAGGTCATTTTATCTTGAGCAAAAAACTTGGCGTTGGATTGAAGAATTTTCTCCAAGGTTGACATTACAACACCGGCGTTGAGCTGGTCAAAACGGCGGAAAGAAACGCCTATCGGCTTGTCGGCAAAATTGTCATTTCTTAAAACTAAACCTATCTTATCAGATGCCGCTGCTCCCCTGGTGATATGCGTGATGATCTCATCGAATGCATTCTGCAAATAAGGGTTTCAATAAGTTAAAACGTCTAACTCATCATATTTCAAAATATTAACTGAGTATATAACGTTGCAAATGTTTGAAATAATTAAACTATCAATTTAAAATTTGAAAAACAGAGCTAAAACTACAGCCATGAATTTAGAACATGTGACTAAAAAATAAACTATAAATCCATTTAAAATTAATAAATAAATTTAGAGTGCTTGTTTTCAATATACAATATTTTATAGTTATACTTACACTAAGCCATATGACGGGGTTGGTCGTCGCAGCCTCTACATCGTTGAATTTGAAGGTCAAAGTGCGCGCTTCAGTGTTAAACTTCTTTATCAACTTGCGGTCTTCGCCCATCAACGTAATGTACTGAAGCCCCTTCACCGACGAGGGTTTTGCAAGAACCAACATGTTTGTCGAGGTCGACGGCCCTGGGTTATTCATTTGCTGTAAATTAAAAAAGATATAAGTTACAAAAATTGCCCCGTAAAATTACTTGTATGGTTCAATATGGGCTTTATTTTAGTTTGCATGAATCAAAATTTTCTAATGGCCGATTTAAATATAAAAAATGACTGGTGTACTTACATTTGTCGACGACTTGACCTGCAACGATTGAGGCGTATCGTCTTCCAAACCACGTTTAGCAGCAGCTGCCGTAGACGTCGATGGTCCATCCTGCGAATTGTAATTTATATTAGCGTTTTTAAGTAACGGCCCTATGTGCTGCTTTAAAACGACTAACGACAAATGAGTTTTAAACTAATAGGTTTTCAGAATTGTTGTTACAAAAGGTAGGAAACTATCGCACATTTAAAAAATAGCTGGGCAAAACTTACATGTGCTAACATATCGCCAATTGCAGAAGTCCTTGGGGTAGGTCGTTGCTGCCCAGCATAGACGGTCTCCAACATGGCGGACGAAGTCTATGGCCTTGTGTTATTCATCTGCTGTAAATTAAAAAAGAAATATGTTACAAAAATTTCCCGTAAAATTACTTGTGTTAAGTGGCCCAAATAGGCTTTATTTTAGTTATTACCGTTTTTAAGTAACGGCCCTATGTGCTGCTTTAAAACGAATAACGACAAATGAGTTTTAAACTAATAGGTTTTCAGAATTGTTGCTACAAAAGGTAGGAAACTATCGCACATTTTAATAACTTTCTAAAAATAGGAAATATATTTTTACTTACCGATAGGGATGCAAACGACTGCCTTGCACGAATTTTTCCGACGGTTTGGCATAATTCGAAATAAGTAGTCCAATACGCCAGTTCCAACACTACGCCCTCGTTAGCTAGTTTATGTTGAATGATTTTAAAAGCTAGTAAAACAAATTCCTCATTTGTATATAGCCCATTCTTGAAATAATCAAGAATTTGGTAGGCAGATAACTCGGAGGTGTTCATAGTTGCCGTTGAAAAACACTTGCTGCACCAACTTGAAGGAGAATAGGACTATTACAATAGCGTTCGATGGTTTTATGCAAGATGCTAAAATAACACTACTGCGTACGAGCAGTCACGAAAGCTGAACCGATACTAAAACCGGCATGCAATGACGCACATCCGAAATAGAAAGCGAGTCCGAGGCTATGACGTGTTTTCTAATTACACATAGCGACATGCCGATTCCTGTGTTGCAACCTCTAACGGTCAAATATTTGTTAAATCGGGAACTTAGAAAAAATCGCGTAATCTAGCCAGAAGCTAATGCGTAATATTATAATGCGTTTTGAATAAAGCGATTTCGCTATATACAATAAAGTAATTATTTCTAGCTTTTCAAATTTTCTGCGGTCGAATGGAAATTAACCAGAAGCTTGGGACAATGAGAATATTGCAAACGGTCGAATGGAAATTTCCAGCAGGCTGGAACAATGCGAATATTGCAAATTATAAAAATAATTATTTCTAGCAAAAGCTGGTACATATATAATTTTTTTAAAATTGTATCTGCCTTTAAACACAATATGCTAAACATTCCCTATTCTCATAATTTAATTTTTTGAAAAATAGTTTGTTTAAAATTCGAGCGGCGTGACGGCAGAGCTGTGAAATGACGTTTTGTTCAAATCCTATATATCCAACAGACCTCGCTGGCTCAACGGTAGGGGCCTAAGGCTGATGGCCAGAAAACTAGGGTTCGAATCCCACTCGGGTCCGCCGCAAATAGCTTTTTTTAAATATAATTAGTCCTTCTGTGAATGCATGAGAGAGAGACAACCAAGGGTCAGAAGAGCGAGATAGATCTATCAGTTTGAAATTCAAATATTTCAGCGAAAATTAAAACGACAGCCGCTAGAAGTGCGCGCGCAGAAAACCAAGATAGCCGACACCCCGGGAAGTTTAAAATCAAAAAATTGAACTTAGAAAAAAAAATTTGAAAATTTAAATTCAAATATTCGCGCCAGAAAACCAAGATGGCCGACACCCGGGAGATTTAAATTCAAAAAATTGAACTTAGAAAAAAAAAATCTGAAAATTTAAAATTCAAATATTCGCGCCAGAAAACCAATATGGCCGCCGTGTAATTCCAGAAGTCCGCCGCGTAATTTAATCGGAAGCTAATGCGTAATTTAATCAGTAGCACATGTGAAAATTAATTAGATCAAACCGCGAAATTAATTAGATCAAACCGCGAAATTAAAACTGCGAAATCCGCGAATTAAAACCGCGAAATCCGCGAACTAAACCGCGAATCCGCGAATCAAATAAAAAGTGGAGGGGATAGGTGTCCCTGTTCTACTTTAATTTCAATATTAATGAATTATTTTTCCTAAAAAAGGATGGATTAATAGACGTCATTAATACACTGTTTTTGATTAATACACTCTTTTTCATTAATTAACTGTTTTTGTGATTTTGACGTTTTGATGATATTTTGCATCGAGGTTAGTTGTATTAATCAAATTTTTCGCCACAAAAAAAGATTTTGCGGTCAACGAAAAAATTTTGTAATCAACTCGTTTGTTAGTGGGCGATTAATAATCGCCTTCATTAACACACTTGTTGGTTAAATAACTAATATTTAAGGTTTTGTTATTTGTTTTGTCAACAACTTTAAACTGCTCTAAAACCGTTCGTTTGTTTCTGCTCGATTCTGCTCAATTAGTTTGCTTGAACCTGCACTAAACTGTTCTGGTGACGTCACGCTAAAGTGTTCAGGTTCAGAGCAGTTTATAGCAGGACAAACGAACATACCTTTTAGGATTTTATGACGTCATTTTATTTTTTTAACTTTTTATGATTATCACAAGTGTTAATCTATTTAACAATATGTAGTGGATCTTCAATTTGTCAGAATTCAGTTTAAAAGATAAACTTATTTTAGTGTACATTTTTGTTTATTTGTAGTTTATGGGAAGGCAAAGCTATCATTTAACTGAAATTAAAGATTTTGCTGTACAATCATACTAAGTTAAATTTTATTGTAAACGCTAACAATTAAACTTGTATATTTACCCAATTTTAACCTCTTGTTATCAATTTTAAAATATTGGAATATGAAATCCTAATAATATAAAAGCTGAACAGTGTCAGTCATCCTAAGAAAATAGATTTATAAATTTAGGACACTTGAAATGTTAACAGTGAAACATTTGTAGAATAATTTAGATAAGCACTATAGGTACATTGGAAATGTTTATAAAATTTATAAGAATAACACTGAAGGGTAGGCAACCCAAAAGACGCCCAAGCACGATAATACTGGTAAGTATAGTATTCCAACTAAAAATTGGCAATCTATTTAAAATCAAGTAAGTCCACCATGAAAAGTGTAAGTCATGTCTAATGATTTCATACAATCAATACGTAATTTTCTAAAGTCAAGCAGCTTTCAAGTAATGACAGTTCATCTATAAATTGAACAGGTGACTGTTTTGTTAAGGCATTGTAACATTTTCCATGATTTAAGTACTACCTACCTATGTAGTTGTTTAACCTCAGTTTTTACAACCGTATACCAGCATAGAAAATAGGGAGTTTTTGCAAAACGCCACGTTAAAATAACGTTACGGCAACGTTACGTTAAATTCGAAAAAATTGATTTGGATTGGCTGTATCATTGAGGTCGCTAGGTAACATTAGCTTTAGCGGGTCGCTATTTTAACGGAACGTTTTGCAAAAACTCCTTAACGTTGAAAAAAGTATGTCAATTTGAAGGTTATTTACAAAGTGTCACTGAATGAGAATTAGCAGTCTGGCCTGATTTTAAATAGCTTTCCAATTTTTCGTTGGAGTGCTCTTTTTATAAGCAAGCTATTTTTTGAATTCGGCGGCATCACTAAACCCCACCTCCTTTTTATAATTGGTCGGCATGGTGTAGGTCACAAAGCAATATCCATATATCTAATACTTACTATATTGCTAGCGGCTATGAGTGGGAAACTCACCAATGAAGTGAGACACACAACTAACTCCTTCATGTATACGGTGAGCTGTGCGCAACCGCGGCGGCGTCGTCCGCCCAATGGGGAAGCGGTCAAGTTTAAAATTCGCTTCTAAAGGCGGAGTTCGAATCCCCACGCATGCGCACGAGACGCGTTATACTCCATGTGATACTATGTCGGCGCCGTAATGTTTTCTGAAGTTTCCAGGCCCTACCAGCAATATATGTGTATTATATATATGGCAATAACTAATAATCGATTTCTCCCATAGTAAGCTTGCATAAAAGTTTCAGCGCCCTACAATGGGTGGACCAGAAACTATTCCAGCAAGGCGGCAAAATTTAAATACGCCATTACTACGATATTTGGATTAATAAAAATATGCCGTCAATACCAATACAAATTTTGCATATACATAATTTGCCTTCATCAGAACCTCGACTTTAAAGTTTTGAACCGCATATCGGAATATGCAAAATCTTTATAGGTTCTGAAGTTTACAATAATTATGGAAAATTCAAACAAAATATTTGCGAATAACAAATATATTTTACGTAATTCAAATAGCAATATGGTTTAATAAGTATTGTCAATCTTACAATAGTCGTGCTCAATTGCAACAGTTTACTTTGGTTCAAAATGCTTTTCACCACGGCCTTCTAGATCAGCTTGCCTGCTAGCTCTCAGCGGCCTGTTCATTTGCAAGCTTTTCGAGTGATCCGCTTGGCGCTAGTTACCCGGGGATTTGGAAACGTTGACTCAGCGTTGATGGCTGAGCTGGGGCGGTGCATTCAACAAAAACCTTTCAAATTTTATCTTTTCGCGCCCACAGAATGCTTGATTTTTGCGCACAAGAACAATTTACAAACGCCATCATGTTGATATAAAATTTTGACGTTTCTAGGTACGCATTTTCGTTCATTGCCGGCAGGCATTTTTGCTGCGGGTGATACGCTAGTTTCAATAAAGAAGTCTTTTAAATGCAAAAAAATAATTTTATTAAAGAATATACAGAATTAATATAAAACTAACCTAATTTAACGTTTCAGTCACAGAACAATAATCCAGTCAACAAACCAAAACCGATAGATAAAAGCTAAGTTTCAAACTACTGGCGTGGTTCTGAACTTCAATCCCCGGATATGCCGAGTCACAACTTTGTAATGCTATATTTTGCTATTTACAGTTTGACGTATGAGCACAGTATATTTACACATTGTGTAAATCTAGTGTGGTATGAGTTTACTGTTTACGCAATTTTCAAAAAGCGGACAGTAAGGTCACTATATCAATAAGGTACCGCCATTCCATTCCTCGCTTGAGAATGTGAGAAAATTGTGAGATAAGGATAACAGATACAAATTTCCCAAGTGCAATAAGAAAGACACTAGTATTTGGGGATTTTCTTTTTGGTGTAATGGCACTTGTAAAGTGAGGAATCTGTTAAGTTATGTGTTTTTATCCCCAGTTGGAGAAAATTGTGCGACAAGGATAGATATAAAAAAAATCACTAATGGCGGTACCTTATTGATATAGTGACCTTAGCGGACAGGTGACACCAGCGCCTCCTGACGGGTGGGCCAATCTCTATCAATTATTTGATTTGACAGATGCATTCAGAAAAGGTTTCTCTGCATTTGAAGAAACACTTTCTTTATTTTTACCGAAATTTGATGAATTTATTTGTTTGGGCGACTTTAATATCAATATCTTAGATATAAATAATAATAATGTTAAACAATATTTAAACGTACCTGATTCACATGGTCTTAAGCAGATAATCTCATCACCTACGCGTATTACACCTTTTACAGAAACGCTGATAGATCATATAATCGTGCTTGATTCTGCTACTACTGAAAATAATGTTGAAAATGTTAATATCATCCATATGCATCATATATCCGATCACTGCCTTATTCATTGTACTGTTAATGTCGAATCTAAAGTCAGAGCAGTGAGTAAATCAGTAACATTTAGAAATTATAAAAATATGGATGTAGAGCAATTTTTAACTGACCTTTCTAGTATTCCTTGGAAGCTCATATATGATATTCCGCAGATTGATGATAAGGTCAGTTTCATGACTAACAACTTGATTAATCTTGTTGATATATGTGCACCCTTGCTGACGAAAAGATTAACTAAAGTTCCTGCTCCATGGTTAACGAACAACATTAAAATAATGATATCTTTATGTGACAAAGCTTATAAAAGGGCAAAAACCACTAAACTAGCTTCTCATTGGAACTACTACAAGTCACTACGTAATTAAAAGAGAAAAAAAGCGTACCTACAATTGCGTGATTCTGACCTTAAATCAACCTGGCGTGAACTCAATAAATTCAATATTCGTAAAATTAAATCATCTGTACTGCCTCCCAATCTACAAAATCTAAACGAAATTAATGATTATTTTGTGAGCTCTGTACAGTCAGTTAAAAATAATAATTTTGAAGATCTTAAAAATTACTATAATTCGAATATTCGTCGAAGTGTTACTGGTTTATTAACATTTAAGACAGTAACTGAATCTAGTGTATCTGTTAAGGACTTTATAAATTTTTGCCGCCTCTCTTGTATTCTGAATCAATACTGTGCGCAGTATAAGGTCGAGCGGGCTTTGCCTCGCCTTTCTCCGCACTTACGTTTCATCTGTCAAAGTGGCAGCATGCAAACCGGTCACGCACTACGAAAACTAATTCTTTGTAAATGTTAAAACTGTTCGTGTTAATTTATGTCAATAAATTACTACCTTTGCTTTTCAACGTGTGTATAATTCAGTGAAACCTACAATCATACAGTCCACAAATTCCAAGGCGAGCAGGCGATCAGCGGTTTTCCAGATAGCGAAAAACTGAGAAGGCTACAAACATTGTACCTTCGATCCCGATTAGTGCTCAAACATTGGTCCTACAGAACCGGATATAAACCACATTAGGTCATTGCGGGTCCAAAACAGCGACAGCATTCGACAACATTGGTCATAGGCAAGTACAAAGCATATTCAGTTTTGTATTGCATCGCATACAATCGGCCGCAAGGAAGCAGCGTTCATATTCGCAGCAACGCGTGGAACGAAGAGGGCACATGCGGTGCCCGTAACGAGAGGAAGGAAGACTGCAGACGGTAGATACCCAAACGCCGAGTCTCGCGCCAAATTCGTGCAGGTGTGGAGCCAGCGGCCAGCTGCAAGCGAGACGGTAGTAGGAACAGAAAACCGGCAAGGCGGCACACACCAATATCAAATGTAAGCCTGATTTTCCTATGCATAAATTTGGTTTATTTCGTCTGTGTTTGCACATGTGCATACTTTCAGCTGCGTATTATTGCGTAAACAAATGGTTTATGAGTCATATAGACATTTTAATTGCGTGAAATGCCAAGCTATTACGTTTGTTAGCGATAACCCCTGCATTTTCAAATTGCAGAGCCGTTTGCGTTGTTAAAACAGTCTCGCGTTCGTGGCGCATTTTTTGGTCTTGCGAAGTACACGGCCATCCGCGTCGTGATTCATTCCCGCGTTGTACCGGGGTCGTTTTCCTGCGTCGTAAGCGACAAGTTTCTCCCGTTATTAGCAAGCGCTGTCTGAGTTATAAACAAATTCGCGCCAGAGGCGTGCGAAAGGGTTTTATCATTAAAGAATATTTCAGATTCTGCAAGTAGTAAGGCTACCGCGCGTAGCATTTTGCCTGAAATATCACAGATAGTTGACCCGTTGGGTCCGCGTACCAGAAGCGTACAAAATTCACGCCAGGGGCGTACGAAAAGTTAGTTCGATCGGTTAAATTGTTTTTAATCTCAACAATTATGGATCCGCTTGTAAGAGCACGTGGCTCTATTAAAGGCAAGCTTACGCGTTTTGCAAATCATGTTCAATCTTTGCAAAAAATTCATGATGAAGATCAGTTTTTACCTAGTACTCAAATTATTGAATTGCAAAAAAGATTGGATGCTATAGCCATTTTGTTATCAGAATATTATGAGGTTCACGAACAAATTTTAGAAACCAGTGAGGATGTAGAATCTGAAATGCAGCAACAAGTTGAATTTGAAAACTCTTATTTTCGTGCAATCTCACAAGCTGAATATTTGATTAATGAACACAACAAACAATCTGATGTTGCACCAGATCGTGCTGGATCTCCTAACGGTAGCGTAAGATCAACGCATTCAAATTGCAGTTCACATTGCAATAATCAAGCTGTACGCCTTCCTGCCATTTCTATTCCCAAATATTCAGGGAACGTGTCAGAATGGTTAGAGTTTCGTGAGATTTTTATTAGTTTAATTCATGAGAATCAAGCGTTAACTAATATTCAAAAGCTGCATTACTTAAAGGCTAGTTTACAGGGTGATGCAAGCCAAATTATAAAAAGTTTAGAGTTTACTGCGGGTAATTATACTCTAGCTTGGGAGGCATTGTGCAATCGATACAATGATCCAAAAATTCTGGTTCATAACCACCTCAAGGCTATTTTTGAACTGGAATCTTGCAGTAAGGAATCTGCAACTAAATTACGTACGATTAGCGATATGTTATTCAAACATTTTGCAGCAATCAAGTCATTAGCTACCGAAAGCGAGCTTCTTGATTTTGTTATAATTTATGTAGTTTCTAAAAAACTGGACCCCACTACATTTCGTGAATGGGAGGTCCTTAGAAACCGGTCAAGTTCTGACCTGCCTAATCTTGATGAGTTCAAGGAATTTCTACAAAATACAGCAAATCTTCTAGAAACTCTGGAAGTAAAAAATGTTAAGCTTGTACCCGAAAAGTCTTCCAAGGTACATTCGAAATCATTTGTGTCGGGTACCCCTTCGTGTCCACTTTGTAAAGGATCTCATTCCTTGTACAAATGCGATAAGTTTGTCAAGATGTCTGTTCTTGACAGAAAGTCAAAGGCAAAAGAGCTCCGCGTATGCTTTAATTGCCTAACTCAGGGTCACCTTGCGAGCCTTTGTAGCTCCAAATATACGTGTAGAAGGTGCAAATCAAGGCACAACACACTTCTTCATGAGGATAAACCTCAAAATGCTTCTTCTAGTCAACCAGGATCTGCGATGTCGGCAGAAACCCCTGTTGAACTAAACCAATCGATTTCGGCATTCTGTTCGAATGCTTTTCAGGTACTCTTACCTACGGCTACCGCTAAACTCATCGCTGATGATGGTACGCCTCATGTTGTGCGAATCCTGCTGGATTCCGGTTCCCAATCGAACTTCATACGTTCAGATTTGTGCAAAAGGTTGAAGCTTCCAATTCGCGAAGTCAACGTTACTGTTTCTGGCTTAAGTAAAGCCACTTCTCAAATCAAGGTTAGGTGTGATATCAAGCTGCAAGCCCCTCACACTTCATACGGCATTGGCCTATCCTGTCTTGTTCTCGATGAGATTACGGGTGTTACCCCAAGTTTTCGCGTCCAGCGAAACAGTTTCAAGGTTCCTGATAACATCAAGTTATCAGATCTGTCCTACGACCAACCGGGCACCATCGACATTCTGATTGGTTCGCCCATTTTCTGGCAGCTCCTTTGTATTGGACAAATTGGTCTAGGCCCAAATCTTCCCATCCTCCAAAAGACTCGTTTTGGTTGGATTGTTTCTGGCCCTACAGGCCCTCCTTCTGCGTACCCTGTACAGTGCAATCTTGGCACGATCGAGGATGCTTCTGACCCCATTGCTAGGTTTTGGCAACTCGAACATTACCCAGAGGAAAAGGTTCGCACAGATGAGGAGAGCGCCTGTGAGGCACATTTTGTGAAAAATACTCAACGAGAAGCGAATGGTCGATTCGTTGTCTCTATCCCTTTCAAGAAGCCTGTAGAGGTATTGGGTGATTCATTGCAAATCGCTCAGAAAAGATTCTTATCAGTAGAGAATATTTCAGATTCTGCAAGTGGTAAGGCTACCAATCGTAGCAGCTTGTCTGAAATATCCCATATTTCAGATTCTACAAGTGGTAAGGCTACCAATCGTAGCAGCTTGTCTGAAATTTCCCAGAGAGTTGACCCGCTGGGTCTGTTGAGCCTTTGGTGGCATGGTCCCACCTGGCTAAGCGAAGGTGAGGCCTCTTGGCCCACTTCCAAACATGTTCGTGCTGAGCTTCCAGAATTCAAAAAAGAAGTTCAGAGTTTTCCTGTAACCTCTGTTGAACCATTTCCGTTCAATCAGTATTCAAGCTTTGCTCGCTTACAACGAGTTACAGCTTATTGCTTTCGTTTTCATAACAATGCGCGAGCCCCTAAGGCTGATCGTCTTTCTGGTCCCCTTTCTACAGATGAACTGCAAGCAACCCTTGTAAGGCTTGCAAGGTTTTCACAACGTGAGTCATTTCCTGACGAACTTAAACTGTTGTCACAGAGCAAGCCTGTGAAACAATCTTCTGCTTTGATATCCCTGAATCCCTTTCTGGATTCCGAGGGACTGCTAAGAGTTGGTGGTAGGCTCCACAACTCTCAATTACCCTTTGACAAGAAGTTTCCTCTAGTGATTTCTGGCAAGCATCCATTCGCCAAACTCCTAGTATCGCATGAGCATTTTCGGCTTCTCCATGCCGGACCTCAAATGCTGTTAGCTAATCTCAGAGAACGATATTGGATCACCTCTGGCAGAAATATCGTCAAGCAAGTGGTTCATCAATGCTTACGGTGTTTTAGATTCTCTCCTAAGTTAACTGAACCCATAATGGGAGACCTGCCAGCCTCTCGTACTCAATCATCGCCCCCATTTCATACGACTGGTATTGATTATGGTGGACCTTTCATGATAAAGGATCGCAAGGGACGTGGTTCTAAACTAGTGAAGTCCTACCTTTGTCTATTCGTTTGTTTTATCACAAAAGCAGTGCACCTTGAATTGGTCGCTGATCTTTCTACTGAAGCTTTCTTAATGGCTTTTCGCCGGTTTGTAGCTCGTCGAGGCAAACCGCTCCATGTATATTCAGACAATGGCACTAACTTTGTAGGCGCTAATTCCGAGTTAATCGAATTAGGCAATTTTCTCGCGGAGCAAAACCCTTCTATTTCCGAATCAGTCGCGAGCGACGGAGTAGCTTGGCATTTTATACCCGCGCACAGTCCCCACTTTGGCGGATTGTGGGAGGCCGGAATCAAGTCCTCCAAACATCACATACGTCGCGTTATAGGTAACGCTAGTCTAAATTACGATGAATTTTGCACTTTGTTGGCACAGGTGGAAGCGACCTTAAACTCCCGACCCCTGTCCCCTTTGTCCTCTGATCCAAACGACCTTCAGCCTTTGACTCCTGCTCATTTCCTGATTGGTCGTCCGTTGGTGTCATTGCCTGATCCCAACGTTACTGAGATAGTCGAGTCTCGGCTGTCTAAATACCAGAGAATACAACAACTTCACCAGAATGTGTGGAAGAGATGGAGTAAGGAGTACATCTCGGAACTCCAACAGCGCACCAAATGGCGCACGCATCTTTCGGACCTCCAGCCTGGTTCCATGGTCCTCATCAAGGATGACAATCTACCCCCTCTGAAGTGGAGGTTAGGCCGGGTCACCGAGCTGCACCCTGGCCTTGACGGCGTTACGCGTGTGGCGTCAGTGAACACTGTGTCAGGGATCGTGAAGCGATCCTTCGCCAAATTGTGCCCGCTACCTAGTGTTGTGAACTAGTGCGTTAGCGTTCAGCGCAGTTTTCGTAAAGCCTTTTGGCTCCCCATTGTTCGGGTTTTCTTGTACTAGATTAAGATCCATGTACTATTATGCTTTGTATATATGTGTGTTCATGTTACATGTTTTACTCTAGCTTTTACATGTCAACTCTGTACTGTTTTATTTGAAAGGTTACCCTTTCCAAGGCGGGCGGTATGTTAAGGACTTTATAAATTTTTGCCGCCTCTCTTGTATTCTGAATCAATACTGTGCGCAGTATAAGGTCGAGCGGGCTTTGCCTCGCCTTTCTCCGCACTTACGTTTCATCTGTCAAAGTGGCAGCATGCAAACCGGTCACGCACTACGAAAACTAATTCTTTGTAAATGTTAAAACTGTTCGTGTTAATTTATGTCAATAAATTACTACCTTTGCTTTTCAACGTGTGTATAATTCAGTGAAACCTACAATCATACAGTCCACAAATTCCAAGGCGAGCAGGCGATCAGCGGTTTTCCAGATAGCGAAAAACTGAGAAGGCTACAAACATTGTACCTTCGATCCCGATTAGTGCTCAAACAGTATCTAAGATTATTAATCAAATTAAGACCAAATCTATTGGATCTGATGGAATCTGTATAACTTTACTTAATATTTGTTGTCCAGTGATTTTACCCCATATTATTCATATTATTAATTTTTGTTTGATCAATGGTGTCGTCCCACAAGCTTGGAAGAAAGCGCTAGTAACTCCCATACCTAAAAAAACAGCTCCTAAACATTTATTAGACTTGCGTCCAATAAGCATTCTCCCTATTTTATCTAAAGTTCTTGAACGTGTAGTTAATATGCAGCTTTTAGATCATCTAAAAGTAAACAACGTGCTTCCTTCACTTCAGTCTGGTTTAAGAGCTAACCACAGTTGCGCTATGGCTTTACTTAATGTCACAGATGACATATTTAGATCTCTAGATGACTATAATATGGTTGCCTTAATTCTACTTGATTACTCGAAAGCATTCGATATGATTAATCATGAACATTGGTTTAGATAATAATGCTCAATTGTTTTTTCAGAATTATCTTAGTCAACGAACGCAAAGAGTAAGAATTAATCGTGATACTTCTAACAGCCGTAATGTAATTAGTGGGGTTCAGCAAGGCTCGATCTTAGGTCCTACACTTTTTGCTATTTATACATCTAATTTTTGTCATTCAATCAGGCATTGTAAGTTCCATTTCTATGCTGACGATACCCAACTTTATTATTCGTTTGAACATAATAATGTACATACAGCTTCAAATTTTATCAATGAAGATCTCTCAAATTTAATATCCTTATCACAAGATCATTGTTTAAAAATTAACGCCAGTAAATCCAATGTGTTGGTATTTGGCACCGCAAATTAAGACAAGAAGTTGCTTCAGAACTTAATATTCAGATTGACGGAGCTCAGTTGGGATGTGTCGAGTCGGCTAGAAATTTGGTGATTTACATAGATACAAACTTCCGTTTTAAAGTGCATGTTACTAAACTTGTTCAAATGGCCTATGGCAGTCTTAAAGTTCTTTATGCTAATAGAGATTTTTTAAGTAAGGATTTAAAAATTACATTATGTGATTTACTGGTGATTTCACACTTCAATTTCTGTGACTCTGTCTATGGAAACAGCCTGGATAAAACGGATATCAACAGAATACAAAGAGTTCAAAACGCATGTCTTCGTTTTATTCACGGAATCAAAAGAAAACAGTCTGTATCTTGCAAGCTTCTGGAGACGAAATGGTTAAACATGTACAACAGGCGTCGCTTGCATTCTGCATGTCTTTATTACAAAATAATCACTAAAAAAATACCACACTACCTTTATGAGCGTTTACAATTCCGTACAGATGTCCATAATCTAAATCTTAGATACAAGGGTTTACTTACTCCTCCTGTTCATAAATCTGCTTTATTCGAGAGGTCTTTTTCATACAATGTGGCGAGGGAATGGAACAGTGGACTCTGTGATATTGGGGCGACATCCCTCAACTCTTTGAAAATTAAACTCAAACGAATGTTACAGCTGAAACAATCATATGATTGAATGATATCACCACCGTGTTAAATAGATTTCGTTTTCTTTTCTATGTTTTTTTAATTTATTTACTATCTACATTAGCAAGTGTCCGTTAATTAACATTTTACTTTTCATTTTAAACCAAAACTCACATGTAGGCAGGCAAGGAAGAACAAAAAGCATTACTAAGCATTTTTTGATTGTCTGCCTTTCAGCCGTTACCTTCACTGCTGCAATTATATATATTTTAAATCATTTTAAATCATATCAGTATGTATGTATGTTTTCTTTATCTGATGTATAATAAGTTGTACCTTAACGGCTAATAAACTTTATTATTATTATTATTATTATTATTAGTAGCGTTTTTTATGCCTTTGGGAAATTTGTGTCTCCTACACTAAATCGGCACAATTTGAAACAACACTTCTTCACATACCGACCCAACTGACGACACTAGCGCCCTCCGTCGGGTGGGCCAGTCCCTAACAATTATTTGACAGTGGCATTTAAGAAACTCCTCTATTAGTGGTTGCCAATGTTGCCAACCCTACCGATATTTCGGTAGATTAACCGATTTCATCTAAAATCTACCGATCTACCGAAACGACTCTTATTTCTACCGAATTTTTGTTACGCCGTATAATTATAGGTAAAATTTTTCTTGAGTAGGTACTATTTAAACCGAAAAAAAACATCAGCAACTCTTTATTTGTATACAATATTCAGAACAATTTATATTTTAGAGGAATTTACAAAGAGATTCATAAATTAATCTCTAATGACCAGCACGTGGCGCCACAAATAATTCCATTAATCACATCCTAAATTTACTAGTATTATTATTTTACATACACGTGCTTGGATTCTAGATTTCTGTGCTAAACGCTGACGTGCTATTTTATATTTGTAAATTTGTAAGCTTCAGTTCAAGAGAAAATAGTTACATAAACACATAAAGTTAATTAGTAAATAATCTTGTCGTTGCCTATATTTTATTTTTATAGTCTAATGGATTTTTCAGTAACGTGTTTCACTAATAACTACTCTTTTAAATGTTTTGTTTCTGTATATAAGTATAACAAAAATGCTTACATGTATTGTATATTGTGGCACTCATGAAACGTTTGAGTATGCAATAAGAAAAATTTATAAAATAAGCACACAGCATTCATAATAACAACACTAACATTATGGCATTTTAAAAAACTGCTTGCTATGTTTTTTATATATAAAATTACAAAACAAAAAATATTCTGTAAGCGGCGACAAAGATAGCAGTAGCGAAAGTGAATAGAATAAGAACTATTATATATTTTTTATAGTTTATAGTCATACTCGTATTTTATGCGTAAACATTTAAAATATTTTTCATGTATTGTATAGTAGGTATTGTATATACTTGCATATATTTATTAGTAGTTAATAGTGTTTTAAGTAAATTAGTGTAGTTTTCCATAGTTCTTAATAAAACAATTGGGTTTTTCGTCTTGATTTTATTTATTTAATTAGACAGTGAAATATAAATAATGTATGTGAATTTTTAAATGCCGGTTTACTGAAACTTGGCTATTGCAAATAATGTAAGTAGGTGCTACAAAACACATTTTATTATGTCTACCGAAAATTTGTTGGATCTACCGAAACTTAGCGCAAAGAGCTACCGATCGCCAAAAAATTAGATGGCAAGATGGCAACATTAGTTACTGTTTTGTGATGGCAACATTGGTGGGTGCTTTGTGGTTACTGTTTTCACAGATTATAGAGAGTTTAGATAGGCAACCACCTAATATGATTTTGTAGTCAAGTTACAGCGCCATCTGCTGAGATGTTCTCCAAAGCTTCGCGAAAGGTTTAAAACTGCTAAAATTGTATTATTTAATATTTTTGAAATGGGATCAAACAAATTCAAAGTTAGAGTGTGGAAAACCACTTCCACAGAACACTCTAACTTGAATTTTGTTTGAGCACATGTTATTTTTCAGCATACACGCCAACAAAACACCTGAGTAATATAATAGTTTTTTATTTTATAAAAATTGAAAATGTAGCCTATGTTACACTATAATGTTATAATTGTTATCACTAAAAATTAATTACTTAAATTTTCGTCTTTTAGCATGGTATTCCCGAGCCTGGGCGAAAATATCGTTTTTAACAATTTTTCTGTCGTCCTTACCAGCTAAAAGGCGATTAATTCCAACCGCCCAGTTGTTACAAATTAACATCATAAAGTGTTCTATTGCTTTAGTTTTCAATAAATCGGAGTGCTCACACTCATTTTTGAAATTAAAATTTACATGGAGCTTTAAGTATTTAAACAGATACATTAAACATTTATTCATTGTACATATAATCGGCAGCATCGTTATCGTTATGTTATGAATTTGTAATATGCCATCAATAAACGAAGAGGTACAATATTTTAATTTATTGGGTATGTTGTGGGTATATTCTTTTTCGCTGATAAGATCATGCCACTCCGATTTATTTTTACATATTATATTGTTTTTGCAAATTGTACAAGAATTAATAAAACTAAGTTTTTTTGCAATAAAACCACTTACATATCCCAATGTGATCCTGTCTATATAAGAAATGTGATTTGTAGATATTTTAACACTAGTCAACCTAGCCATACCAGCTTCGCTACAATCTGAAGCACTTTCCGCACCTTGTAAAACAAATTCTTTTACAGACTTAATAATATTTGTAGAATTTTCATTCTCACAGTTTGCCGTCACAGAATGCCGAGTAACAAAGTTATTAAGTAGTAGAGTTTTAAAATGATTCTTAAATGTATTAACCGTAGGGTTAACATTACGTCCACCATGTTGTCTCATTTGCCCAAAAAAGTTTTCCAACGGATCTTGGTTTATATTTCTGGGCCGGAAAAAGGACACCTTATGTTTTATTAACTGGATATGCAACTCCTCCAATCCAGCCAGTGTGAATCCCCAATTTGTCAGGGAAGGAGGAACTGCCTTTCCCTTGGAACGTTCATCTTCAAAATACATTTTGGATAAATTGCTTCTAGCTTCTCTCCAATATTCCAGGTGACCAGATGAAGCTGATACAGCACATTTAAGTGCTTTGCCACCTCCGGGGTAAAGTGTACTGCCATTAACGCTATCAAATAATTTATCAAAAAAATTGATAACCTTGGCTGTACCCATGGCTGATGCATCCAACTGCATGCCTGCAAAATATACATATAACAATTAAATCTAATTAAAAAAATAATCACAATAATTTTGTGAAGCAATCAACAACCATGAATTTATAACGACAACAGCAAGAATTCCTGTGGACTTTTACAATTGCAAACAGGTGAATGTTGAAATTAGGAAATTAAATATCAATATGATAAAAATAATTACCTGTGCGTGCCATCAAAGCCATGACAGAAGCTACTGTGTGGCTAAGTACTTGAGCTGCACATGACACCTTCATTTTCCTCAGCTTTTGGGGATTTACATGCCCTTCTGTTAGTTTTGGCATCGCTCTAAGTTCCCCCGAAGTGTTGTCCATGTCATATACTTGTTTTATGTGTGCCCATTTGGCAACACAGACTTCTTCATCCTTTGGCCACACCAAATTTTTTGTCAGCAAATTGTTTCTTATGCCCTTTAACAAATGAGGTGGGTCATATATATGGACAATTTGGCGATTGTTTATTCGAAATATTTTTTTCGTTTTAAAATATTCCCTCTCTTTGGATTCCACAGTTTGATTCATCAAATAATTAATCGCCGCCTGATTGGTGGCTCCTTGGTCACTGACTGTGGCAAGAATATTTAATCCAGCTTCATGACATTGGCTTATAATTGCTTTTAAAATTCTCACCAAGTCAATTGTTGGAGTTGTACCCTTACAAAATGTATATGCAATAACATATAACTTTAAAGTTTTTAAAGATTTTTGAAGAAGCCTTGTTCTCTCGTACAGTTTTCTGGCTTTCGGTGTTAAGTGCGCAGATCTGGTAACACCAACCTCCCCAAGTGGAGACGGTAATGGTTTTATAGTTTTATCTGAAAATAAGATAAAGTGTCAATTAATATTGCATGAATGCTAATAAAATAATTTTATCTACAATTGCATGTTAAAGCGGGCTATAGTGATGACCCCTTTGTATTTTTGTACAATGCATAAAACTGGAGCTGGAATATCAGCGATAAAAAACCTAACACTTTATAAATTATTCTTTTTTGGAATCTATAGGCTTTTTAACAATAAACTACTTCGCAGTCGAGGCCTACTGATATTATATATTAAGATTGGGTGGTTAGTGTAATTAAAAGTTTGCAACAAGAATTTGTACGGTAAAAAAAGCATTTGCCCAATTATCCTAGCTGTACATATTATAACATACTCACTTTCAGCGACATAATTGTGCTCTAAGAAAATATGGTGTTGATTGCTTAGGCAGGTTGCAGGGCGATCTAATTCAGGTAATCGTATTTCATCATGTTTCGGGTTATCGTCGACCAACATTGGTTGTGGTAATTTCATTACTAGTTCCGTACCACCTGAAATAATACATCTTTTAAAACGATTGTATTAAAGAACAATATTGAAAGCAACAACATGGTTTATCAAAGGTGAATGTTAATAGTTTGAAATACTGACCTCCAATTATAAGGTTTGTAGAAACTGGGAGTAAAAGCCGAGGCAGTGTTCCCTTTTGCAAATACATATTTGATGCACGGTCCTCCTCTCTAAAATGTACATGACACACTCTATGCGAACTATAAACTAAGTCAGCGTTTAAAGTTCCCAACGTTGAATTTCCACAAGCACGAACCCATTGTTGAAAAATATCCGCATTTTTGCGGGGGTTTGGAAATCGATGTCTATGGGAACTTTTATCTGTGCAACCAACCACGGCACACTTTCTGTATTTACCCATCTTAAAGTTAAAACAAGAAATATAAAAATTGTGAGGTTAACGTTTAGATAATAATCTTAAAAATAATATAATTCTTACCTTAAAAGAATGGAAACTGCAATAACACAACCAACATATACAAACAATTATAATTAATCACAAAAGCACACTAATAAATGAAGAAAATCAGTCAGAGCCAACACAACAACGCGCATTAAAGCAAACAGATTTTGACAGTTGACGCGAACGAAAATCACAACGTACCCAAATTCGGCGCCTGCGTATTTATGACAAAATAGGGAAACTTTCAACCGCGCCATCTATTGAAATGTTCTCCCTTTCTATCTCTGTCTAACAAACGTAATTCATTTCGTTGCATTTAAGATAACAGCCCGTGACTGTTTTGTGGTGTAGGTACTGCTGCTTCATGCATGACTAATTAATTAATCAACTGGTTTTCTTCGCCTAGTATTTGAGAAAATACCCAGCTTCAACGCTCTGACAATAGTGACATCGTTGACGTTCGAAATCGTAATATTTAGTTACACTTGAGTGGCAGTTGCAACAAAACCCTTCTGAAACTGAGGTTAAGTATTGTACGCATTCTCAATAATAGTTATTAAAGGCTGGTTTATACAGCCATTAGTATTAGCCTTAGTGCCCTTAGTCTTAACACTTGTCTTAAGAAGAAAAAGAAGTGTTTATATAGATATACCTATTTTGGTTTAGGAAATTTACGAAAGCGCATGCGCAAATATGTGTGTAAACCGCGACATTTATAAATTCGTTACTTATTCCGTTTTTTGTTGTAGTTGGTTCTGTGTTTTAAATAGTTATTTAAGCATCAAGGGAAGTAAGTAGCTTTTACCAGTTGAGAACGAGTTTGCCAGCCCGAGCCAGCGACGGCTGGCAAAGTTCGAGACTGGTTGTAGATAGTTACTTCCCGAGCATGCTTATAATATTTTTCTCCATGCCCAACAAAAATTAGAATAACTTTCCTTAGTAATTCCACGTTAATTCATAGAAAATTAATCTATTACAAACAAAGCAAATAGTCACCTAGTGTTGAGTTGCTTAGTAGCAATTGTTTTTCAGTTGTTTCTGCCAATATAAACAATCACTTGTATTTATTTGCGTTTCTTCTCACTTACTTCCCTTGGGGAGTAGGTTTTACCTTACTTGCCTAATGTCATGACAACCAGTAAAAAAACAGTAAAATCGACTTACCTGCAATGGATATGTCAAAGTAAGTGTAACTTACTATACCTTTTCAACTTCAAATTGGGACGAATCAATTTCAAAATGGGAATAAACAATTTCAAAATGAAATAAACAAATTCAATTTGAGAATCAACCACTTCAAATTGGGACTAATCAACTTCAAATTGAGAAAAGCTTTTTGTTAACGATAGTCTTTGGAAAATGACAATTACATGGTTGTAACAGAACGGAACACCAGCAACAACTAAGAATAATTAGTTCCAAAACTTCTTCCTTGTTTATTGAAGGTAAATTGCAATTAGTGAACATAAGAAGCAAAACCGTCACTACATTTATTTACCTAATGGACTCCGACCACATGAAGAGAACAAATAAAAAATAACATTCAACTTTTTGATAGCTTCTTTAAACTGATATATTGATAGATTGCTAGTTACAGTGTTTCTGTTTTTAATACATTATATAAGTACATACAACTGGGTTAGAATGGTTTTTTTACATCATAGTTACCATAACCGAAAGTACAAATTTACACCGGTGGGCTGTAAAAGCCAAATGCCCACTCATCATAGCTAGTAATGAAAGTAATGCTCAAGTATATGATTTGCAACCTTCATTGTCAGGATAGCAATACATTTATTTGTAGTGTATTTGTATTTGAAGTGTCCTCATTCAAAATCCAAAACGTTCAGAATGTTTACTCCCTTGAACCAATAAAGGCCTCTTGGTATACGACAGGCCTCAAACTTCATCCACAGATGTAAACTTTCTCTTCTTTTGGTCCTCTATACATGTTGAATGTAACTCCAGCTCTTTACAAAAGAGTAGATAATAGTTACTTTTATATTAAGGCTACATCAATAGATTATGTGGAGTGCTTTAAATTGCCTGAGAACTATAATCTTGATTGTGCATGTGGTAGATACTTTTATTTTATTTTAGTTCTCAAAATGGACAAAATTCAAGATTTTAGTATTTTGGACACAGAATAATGCCTAGCGCTTTAAATTTTTGGTGTGCTATGGTTACTGTGTAAATTGTTGGTGTTACTATATTGTATGCTGAATTAGTTAGCAACTTTATAGACCCTCGGGCCATAAAAGTAATATTTTTCCCACTATCGAGGGTCACTAAACTAACCTATGGTTCCAAAATAAAATAAATGTAATTATCTGTAATTTGCTAATTCTAATAATACCTACTTGTTCCAGGTGTTGCAGTCTCAAAGTTCTCGTAATCGTATTTACTGAGTGAAAAATTATTATTTCCCAAGCCGAAATTAAAATGGCCATGATGACCACTACCCAAGAAGCAGCAGATAATAATTCTTATAGTTCATCAGCCACTTCACTGCATATATTAAGAGACTTAGATGACAATGAAGATATTATGAAATTTTCTATCAAACCAGAAATCATTGAAAGCAGTAATGACATCAGTAATTATTTGGAAATTGATAGTAAATATGAGCTTGAAATTAAAGACGAAAATGATATGACTCAAAATTCAAAAGCACAGAGTTTGGTTACATCTATGAAGCCCCATATAGGTGAGAAACCTTATTCTTGTTCTGTTTGTGGATATGGAACCGCAGTAAAATTTAGACTAGTCTTACATATGAAATCTCATACTGGAGAAAAACCTTATTCTTGTACTGTTTGTAAATTTAAATCTGCTCAGAAAATTCATTTAGTCGAACATATGAGAACTCATACTGGCGAAAAACCTTATTCTTGTACTGTTTGTGAATTTAAAACTGCCCACAAAAAGAATTTAGTCACACATATAACAGCTCATACAGGCGAAAAACCTTACTCTTGTTCTGTTTGTGGATATGGAACCGCAGTAAAATCTAGACTAGTCTTACATATGAAATCTCATACTGACGAAAAACCTTATTCTTGTACTGTTTGTGAATTTAAAACTGCCTACAAAAGAATTTAGTCATACATATAACCGCTCATACAGGCGAAAAACCTCATTCTTGTTCATTTTGTGGATATGGAACCGCAGTAAAATCTAGATTAGTCTCACATATGAAATCTCATACTGGCAAAAAACCGTATTCTTGTTCTGTTTGTGAATTTAAAACTGCTCACAAAAAGGATTTAGTCACACATATAACAGCTCATACAGGCGAAAAACCTTATTCTTGTTCTGTTTGTGAATTTAAATTTGCCAAAAAAGATAGTTTAGTCAGACATATAAAAATCCATACAGGCGAAAAACCTTATTCTTGTTCAGTTTGTGAATTTAAAACTGCCGAAAAAAATAGTTTAGTCAGACATATAAAAATTCATACCGACGAAAAACCGTATTTTTGTTTTGTTTGTGAATTTAAAACTGTTGAGAAAAAAAGTTTAGTCAGACATATAAAAATTCATTCAGGCGAAAAACCTTATTCTTGTTCTGTTTGTGAATTTAAAACTGCCGACAAAAATAGTTTAGTCATACATATGAGGACTCATACAGGCGAAAAACCGTATTCTTGTTCTGTTTGTGAATTTAAAACTGCCCACAAACAGAGTTTAGTCACACATATAAAATCACATACAGGTGAAAAACATTATACTTGTTCTGTTTGTGAATTTAAATTTGCCAAGAAAACTAGTTTAGTCAGACATATAAAATTCATACCGGCGAAAAACCTTATTCTTGTTCTGTTTGTGATTTTAAAACTGCCCACAAAAAGAGTTTAGTCACACATATAAAAACTCATACAGGCGAAAAACCGTATTCTTGTTCTGTTTGTGAATATAAAAGTGCCGAGAAAAATAATTTAGTCTCACATATGAGGATTCATACAGGCGAAAAAACAATATTCTTGTTCTGTTTGTGAATTTAAAACTGCCCACAGAAACAGCTCAGTCAGACATATAAAAACGCATACAGGTGAAAAACCGTATTCTTGTGCTGTTTGTGAATTTAAAGCTGTCGAGAAACATACATTAGTCACACATATGAGGACTCATACAGGTGAAAAACCTTATTCATGTTCTGTATGTGAATTTAAATCTGTTCAGAAAATTCATTTAGTCACACATATGAGAACTCATACAGGCGAAAAACCTTATTCTTGTTCTGTTTGTAAATTTAAATCTGCTCGGAAAATTCATTTAGTCGAACATATGAGAACTCATACAGGCGAAAAACCTTATTCTTGTTCTGTTTGTGAATTTAAATCTGTTCAGAGAAGTAGTTTAGTCGCACATCTGAGCACGCATACAGTAGAAAAACCATATTCTTGTTCTGTTTGTGAATTTAAAACTGCCCACAAAAAGAGTTTAGTTCTACATATAAAAACTCATACAGGCGAAAAACCAAAACCTTATTCTTGTTCTGTTTGTGAATTCAAATTTGCTAGGAAAATTTATTTAGTTGAACATATGAGAACTCATACAGGCGAAAAACCTTATTCTTGTTCTGTTTGTGAATTTAAATTTGCCAAAAAAGATACTTTAGTCAGACATATAAAAATTCATACAGGCGAAAAACCTTATTCTTGTTCTGTTTGTGAATTTAAAACTATTGGGAAAAATAGTTTAGTCAGACATATAAAACTTCATTCAGGCGAAAAACCTTATTCTTGTTCTGTTTGTGTATTTAAAACTGCCGACAAAAGGAGTTTAGTCACACATATGAGAACTCATACAGGCGAAAAACCGTATTCTTGTTCTGTTTGTGAATTTAAAACTGCCTACAAAAAGAGTTTAGTCACACATATAAAATCACATACAGGCGAAAAAATTATTCTTGTTATGTTTGTGAATTTAAATTTGCCAAGAAAAATAATTTAGTCGGACATATAAAAATTCATAGAGGCGAAAAACCTTATTCTTGTTCTGTTTGTGATTTTAAAACTGCCCACAAAAAGAGTTTAGTCACACATACAAAAACTCATACAGGCGAAAAACCTTATTCTTGTTCTGTTTGTGAATTTAAAAGTGCCGAGAAAAATAATTTAGTCTCACATATGAGGACTCATACAGACGAAAAACCGTATTCTTGTTCTGTTTGTGAATTTAAAACTGCCTACAAAAAGAGTTTAGTCACACATATAAAATCACATACAGACGAAAAACCTTATTTGTGTTCTGTTTGTGAATTTAAATCTGTTCATAAAAGTAATTTAGTCGCACATCTGAGCACGCATACAGTATAAAAACCGTATTCTTGTTCTGTTTGTGAATTTAAAACTGCCCACAAAAAGAATTTAGTTCCACATATGAGGACTCATTCAGGCGAAAAACCTTATTTTTGTTCTCTTTGTGAATTTAAAACTATTGGGAAAAATAGTTTAGTCAGACATATAAAACTTCATTCAGGCGAAAAACCTTATTGTTGTTCTGTTTGTGAATTTAAAACAGCCGACAAAAGGAGTTTAGTCACACATATGAGAACTCATACAGGCGATAAACCGTATTCTTGTTCTGTTTGTGAATTTAAAAGTGCCGAGAAAAATAATTTAGTCTCACATATGAGGACTCATACAGACGAAAAACCGTATTCTTGTTCTGTTTGTGAATTTAAAACTGCATACAAAAAGAGTTTAGTCACACATATAAAATCACATACAGACAAAAAACCTTATTTGTGTTCTGTTTGTGAATTTAAATCTGTTCATAAAAGTAATTTAGTCGCACATCTGAGCACGCATACAGTATAAAAACCATATTCTTGTTCTGTTTGTGAATTTAAAACTGCCCACAAAAAGAATTTAGTTCCACATAAAAAACTCATACAGGCAAAAAACCAAAACCTTATTCTTGTTTGGTGTGTGAATTTAAAACTGCCAAGAAAACTAGTTTAGTCAGACATATAAAAATTCATACAGGCGAAAAACCTTATTCTTGTTCTGTTTGTAAATATAAAACTGCCCATAAACATAATTTAGTCACTCATATGAAATCTCATACTGGCGAATAACCTTATAGTTGTTCTGTTTGTGATTAAAACCCAGCCTACAAAAATAGATTAGTCACACATATAAGATCTCATACTGGAAAAAATCTTATATATAAGACCCTTGTATCTTAAGTTTAAATTATATATATGTATAGCTGTTTGGAATTTTATCATATTATATAGATAAGGAAGTTTTTTAATCATAATAACTTGTTATAATGAAGTTGTATGTAGTAAGCGCCTGTTTGCATGTTTAGCCTTTTAGCTTCTATTAATTTGTGTGAAATTTTGTAAAATTTACAAATACAAATAAATCTTAAGCAAGCATTTTGAACTCTGTACACTTCTAGCAGAATCATAATCTAGGCGAGGTGAGTATATCTCTGAGCAGAATTAGAACTGGCGGAGCACTAGAGATCACACAGCATTTTCTTTTGATCCTTAGTCAGATACAATCTATGTGGATGCAGTAGCATTCGATTCAGTTATGCTTTTTCTATACACTTGGTTGTATGGGTCGTGCATCTAAAACTAGACAAGGCCCAAGTTTTTGGGATCTTTTTTTAGTATTATTAAATTAAAGCTATTCATTGTAATTTTAATTATAGATTTCACATTATTGCAGTTGACTTTTCTGCCAAACGGAAAAACATAGGATTTACATGTATTTAAAGGCAGACAATATTTCGTTGACAATTTACTTAAATATTTATTATAAGTGACTAGAGATTTTGTCCATCGCCTGATTAAATTGGGTGTTAAAAATTTTCAATAAATCCAGCATACATATGCATATTGATATGTTCAACAAATTCAGAAAATTTTGAGGTATATAAAATATGGAGTAGTGGGCCAAGAATCGAACCTTGAGACAAACAACAGATCGTGGTTAATCTTTTCGAATGTTTTATTATAATCCAACAGCGTCTGTAACAGTTATTAGAGCCGTGGTGCAACAATAAGACAGTTGGAATTTTGATTGTACTTACAAATGATAGCAGTTTGTTTGTTTTTAGATGGTGCATTATTTGACTTCATAATTTTATCGAGAATTTTTGAAAAAGTAGGTAAAATACTTATGGGCTTAAGATCAGAATATACTATCGGAACACTAATTTAGGTTTTGGAGTTATAGTAGAACGCTTCCAAATGTCAAGATAAACGCTTTCTGTTACACAGAAGTTAATTATGTGTGTTACATATTTGTGTATATCAGGACAGCGAGTAGCTATCAGTTTGATATTAATGCAGTCGGCACCTTGTTACGGTCTTAAACGGTGTTTACGACACCGCACCGGCTCATACAACAACTAAACGGCCGGCGCGGGCGATACTCTACAAAATCGGTACGGAAGGTTCTCCTAGGCCGCCGCCCACGCCGCAACGAGATAATGCCGGCTAAAGCATCAGTGGAGCAAGGGAGGGTCCTTCACGAGATCACCTAAGGGCAACGGCCAGAGGTGCGGTAAGTAACGATAAAGATAAATAAATAGGGCGCCACCAAGCCTGTCTTAGGGGTGTACCCGAATAACCGGGTCTGGGCGGTTAGACAGGGTGAGAAGTACACAGGGTACTCCGTCAGGAAGGTACTCGAGAGCTGTTAAGCTCGGGCTACAATTTCGAGACAGAAAATACTTAAGTTACGATTTCGGATACTTGTGGCCACGGCGGCGACGTCACCAGACCTACCTGCACGCCCCAACGCTCAAGCTCCGTCGTACATCGATCTTCACACTGAGAAGCTTAATCTGAAAAGAGCATGCACAGGTCGAACACAATAATAAGTCCTTTAATCAGATATTCGTCTATTGGTTGACTTTACAAGCGGGTAACGATCACGCCGCCGAAATTATTCTCGGCCTTAAGCTATGGCCCCAGCTGGAGGACGCGCTAATACTAATACACATACAGCAAAATAAATCTGGTTAGTACACACACATATAACCGGATGGTGTTGGCCCGTTAATTTAAATATAAAAGATCAATTACAAGAATATGCCATCGAGGTGCATTACCTCACAACAAGCGTATCAATCATGAGCGAAGGCGACCAAGGCACTTGAAATGACCGCCACTAGCTTACACTATCCGACCTCCTAGATCGACGGCTACCGGCTGAATGCCCAAAGCGACCGTTAGAAAAGAAAAACGCGGGAAGCAAACGCGTCACCACGTGACTCTCGACAGCTAATGGCGAGGCGAAGTCTACGCCGGCTGAATCCAGTTTGCCCGCGTTTAAAGAACACGTGATTTATAAAGGGTGGGCTAAAGTGGCAAAAACGAGACAGCTACGCCCATATACAGGGTGTTCTAATTCGAAAATTGTTGAAATAGGTGGTGAAAAGTTAAAAATGCTAGCATCGGATTTGAAATACAGGCAGGCTGTACTGAAAGCTTAAATGATCAACTTGATTGATGAAGGCTGCAAAATGGCTTAACAACCTATCATGTTACTTATGATATCCCCAAATAGCAAGCCACTGTATCTTCAGATACGGGCACAAAAGAAAATTTTACAGCAATTTTCCTTCTCAAGTTATTTAAATAACATTCTTTTACAGTTTCTTTACTTTTTCATTTATAATACTAGAGCTTGTCAGATTCCTTAATGATTTGTAGTATTCCTAATGAACATCACGACTTTTAGAATCTTAGTTTTGCGTTGTCCTTTAGTGTCATTATTAGTTTTACATTGTCAGTTAATCAAGGCATATATGGTTTTCCAGTTTTCATTGGTTTCCAAGGAACATGTTTATCAAACAATTTGCTTAAACTACTATTGAATATGTTCATTTTCGTAAAAAAAAATATCGTAATCGTAATAGCTTAGTCATTTATCAATTCATTTAAATTATAGATATTAACGATACAAGTTTGATTATGAGCATCTTAACGAAACGAGTTTGATTATCAAAACGAGGCGGTGAGCCGAGTTTTGCGGCAATCAAACGAGTTTCGTTGTGTGCCATAAGCAAACGTGTATTGTTCAATATTTTATCTTCATCAATAAACTCTGGTTCACTGTATAAAAAGAGTGCGGTAATATTCATTACCGCACTGAGTGCGATAATATCTGTCCATTACCGCACTGAGTGCGGTAATATCCATTACCGCACTCAGTGCGGTAATGAAGCTCTTAACGATACTAAAATTAATTTGGTTAAGACGCTATAACAACACGGATGAAGATAAACTTAAATTACGATATTCTAAAAATTCGATCAAATACTCAGTGTGTTTCGTATACAAATTATTCTTTCCGAAACAATAGTAGTAATAACAATAAGTAATATGGTCTTTATTTCAAAAGGCTAATACATAATAAATAATACCATCAAATACAATACGTGCGGCGAGATTCAGCTCACTTCCAGCCATAAGTTGTTCTACTATCTAACCTTATAAGTTTGTTTTGCTGTTTTTTTTATCTTTCTGCCTGTAATCTGTGGTATGCCTGAGAAAAATTTAAGCAAGTAAACATAGACTTCACTCAAAAACAGCGGACAACTGCACCACCGCACAGATGATGTATCAGTACTTTAGTAAATTGAGAACGTAGCTGCGGTATATCTGTAATATAACCGTAAATGTGCTAACTTCCCTTTATTGGTTCGATTCGTGTGTCACGAACTTATTAATCGAGTGTACTACAAGCATTTGGTAGACCAGTACAATTTTCAACCCCCTACATCTAGATTACAACCGCTTGTATTTTAGACCACATTCGATATGTAGGTATAGTATGTACCGTTAACTAATATTTGTAAACATCTGTGTTGCAATAAGCAACTGATTACAAAGCATTTGTATTGCAACACGATGGCGAATGATGTAGATATCTCTGAGAGTGCAGAGAGTTATTGTAGTTATTGTAAAGGAAAAGTTGCACAAAAGCCTGTGAAATGTAGGATATGTAATAAAGTTTACCATGAAAAGTGTGTAATAAGAGAAAAAAACGCCAGAATGACTTCAGTCATAAGCGTTATTGTTGAATGTTGTGATAAAGAGGAAAGTGAGGTTATGGACGACAAAAACGTGAATTTAAAATATGAAAACGAGATATTGCAGAACGAAAAAATGTTACTACAGAGAACGAACGGTAAAGGAAATGGAAGATAAGAATATCTTGCTGGAGGAGAAAATTCTCTTGTTGGAGCAGAAATCAGTTCTAGAAGGTGGGAACAGCTATGCAGCTGTCGCTGCCCACGACGCCAGCATTTACCCAGTGAAGAAAGCAAATGATAACATTCTAAATATTATAATCAAGCCTAAACAAAAACAAGAAGCAACACAAACGAAGAATGAACTGAACCAAAAAATTAAACTATGAACTTCAAATTGGAATTAGAGGAATAAAAAAAACATGGGGTTATTGCGATAAAGTGCAACAGGAAAGAAGACATTAAGGATATTGAACATGACTTAATTCGACATTCAAATCCTCCACACGTGAATACTTTACGCCATCAATTGGAGTATTCTTTTCGTTCTATAAGTCTACGTTAGTTAGAAAGAGATGAACGTGAGTAACACACTGCTTTTTGTAAAAAGTGAATTACGTTAGAACCAGTCAACGTAGAATTAAAATTTTTATTGTATTAAGCTTATGAAAAGTACTTTGTGGGCACCTCATTTGAACACAAAATGGTTCAACAATTTTGTCAAAATTAGGATTAATGTTAAAAAAGTCAATAAAAACAGTATACATTTAAGAAATATAAGGTTTGTTTTTAGGATCCTTCGTTCCTTAATTAATTGTACACACAAGAAAACACGAATCTTTATAGCGCTCGCTCACTCGAACAACGCTCCAAGAATAAAGGATCTCACAATTGCCCGTTACAAATAGTCAAGGGTAATACCACAAGTAGTGGATATATTTTTAACAAATATTTTGCCGTTTCCATGTAAATTATTGCGTTTAAATTTCACGAAACAAAATCATATCAAAAATGTCACGAGCCGAAGGCGAGTGACATTTAAATATGATTTTGTTGAGTGGAATTTGCAATAATTTCTATGGAAATGGCAAAATATTTAAAAAAAAAAAATTCACTTCGAGTGGTATTTGGGACGACTATTTAACGATACTAATACATAACGATTAACTTTATTGAACAATAATCCAACAATTAATATTCATCCTCAATTAAATTCAGCGGAATACTTCCAAAACACAACATTTTTAAATTTTTAATGCAAGCCAAACTTTGTTCACACAGTTTGTTGGTGTTTAGTTTTAACGTAACCTAGCGATATCGTTAAGGACAGAACATCGTTGCTAAGCGATATTTCGCAACATGGCTATTTAGTTTTTGAGTACCTACATTGTTTTGTGAATATTTTGCATGGTGCCCAATATTCAGTGATATACTGCTGTTATTGGTTGAAAAAAGCAAATGTCTACAATATGATTGGCTTATATGTTATAGTGTTGAATAGTCAGAATAACGTCACTGCATCGTCCAGAGAAAATCGTTAGCTAATTGTACGCCTACTGCATCGTTACAGTGACGCATTCAGCAGTATTTTGGCGACTACTTGGCAATCAGTATTATGCATTAAATATGCGAAATATGCAAATTGAGTAAAGGCGTAAGTCTATAAAATAATATCTATTGTTTAGTATAATAATTTAGCAAAATGCCCTCCATTCATTATCTCAACGATCAGTATTACTGGGTGTTAATTTTACCGATTTTAAAATTTCTTGAGTACGGGCGTATATGCTATTCGTGTAGACCACTTATACTATCAGTATACAAGAGCGATGTCATAGCAGTAAGCGCACTGAGTAACTGTAATATTCACATCCTGCTTTATTCCACTGCAGAAAGTGGGACATAAAGTTGTGCTACGTATGATTGGCCCACATTGCCGTAAACAAAAACTAAACACCGAGTCCAATCCCCTTAACAAGTTACGAGAGAAGATAGAAAGTCAGATAGGGATGGCATATGAAGTAAAGAAGGAAGAATTACGAAATCCACGAATTAAAATAATTGGCTTAAATTATAAATACACCAAGGAAGAGTTAGAGGACGTAATCTTAAAGCAAAACTGTGAACACGCATCGGAACGAGTTATAGTAAACTACATTAAACACGTAGAGAAGATGAACACTTATACTGCGTTTGCAGAGATTACACCCACACTGTATACTAAACTAATGGCCACAAAGAGGATATTGGTGAACTGGCAAAGATGTCCTTGCTTTGAAGACTAACTTAAATAGATGTCTAAACTGTAACGGTTACAAACATAAACAGGGAAAATGCAAGAGCAACAGAGGCTGTGGTATATGTGCTGGTAACCATAATGAGAAGGAATGACAGAAAAAGAAAAAGAAGTGTATAAACTGTGTACAGTTAACTAAAAATTTGGAGAAAACTTTGATGTGGGACACGCAGCGTATGAAATGTAGAAATGCCCCTCTTACCAAAGACTAAAAAGAATTGAACAGTCCTTAACTGTCTATGGACTTCAGGTTCGATAACATAAATACAATTGAAATAGAATCAAGAGTTAAATGTTTTGAGCACCTTAACGAGGGTAAGGGCAGGTTCTCGGTTTTTCATATGAACATTAGAAGCAGGGAACTTTATAATAATAATAATAATAATAATAATGTCTTTATTGAACTATTTACAATAAAATATCTTATCTACAGTAAATATGCAGCAACAGGGCGGAGTTCAGCATGGAGCGCACGGCAGATGTTGCTCTTCCACCCAACCCTGTGCCTATTAATTACATAAATAAAGAAAAAGAAAAATTGAGCCAGTATGGTACTGTTGACGAGCCAGATGAACTCTCCAGGTGCAGAAGTTACTGCAATTAATATAATAGTAAGAATTATTATTAACAGTGAGTAAATAACTAAAATTACAAATTAAAAATTAGAAATGAGCTGTAAATGAAAGATTTCCAGATAATAATAAATTCTTTAAACGTGTTTTAAATATTTTCGGCGATAAAGATTTTAAGTCATAAGGAAGTGTATTATAAATGCTTACAATATTAAAAGAAAACGACCTCTTAAACATTTCTGTTGAGCGAATAGGAGGTGTTAAAAGCCCCTTATGACGTAGATTTAAATTATGAACGTCTGTACGGAAGCTTAGTTTGTTGTATAAATAAGGCGGACAACAACTTAAAATAATCCTGTGGTACAAACACGTCGCATGAAATAGCCTACGTTGGCTCATATTTAGCCAATTAACCTCTTTTAATTTGTATGAAATACGTTCGTATTTTCTGACACCAAAAATTAATCGCAAACATGCATTTTGTAAAGTTTGGATCTTTGCGGAATCAACAAAGTACAAACAAGGACCATAAAGTACATCGCAATAGTTAAATTTCGACAATACAAGAGTTTCACACAAATTAACCTTTAACTTTTAGCTAAACAAATGCCTATTTTGAAAAATGAGTTTTAAACTTGCGTAAGCTGCCTGGATGCATTTTGACACATGACGATCAAACCGAAATTCCTGATCTACAAGAATGCCTAAACTTTTTACAGTTTTAGATAGGGGCAGGCGATTGTCTTGAATTTTGATATTAATTTCTGCAGATACTCGAGCAATGTCACTACGCCTTCCTAATAATATGACAGCAGATTTGGAAGCATTTATTTGTAGACAATGTTCCGCAGAGATATGAAATATAGCTTCAAGGTCTTTATTTACAAGTTCACAGGCTAGATGTACATTACTAAGATTAAATGAATGATATATCTGCGTATCATCGGCATAAAGATGATATGAGCATGATTGTAGAACAGAAGAAAGATTAGATGTATAAATAATGTACAACAAGGGGCCAAGGATGGAACCTTGTGGTACTCCAGCAATTACATCACGAAAGCTAGAAACCTGTCCTGCGTATCTCACTGCTTGTTTGCGATTCTTCAAGTAATTAGCGAGTAGTGCAATTGAACTATCACTTAAACCAGTAAAATGCAATATAGCGAGAAGAATTTTATGGCTTAAAGTATCAAAGGCCTTAGAATAATCCAAAAGCACTAATAGTGTGAGTTGACCCCTATCAGTAGACTCAAACACATCATCAGCTACTTTAAGTAACGCTGTGCAACAACTGTAACCTGATCTAAAACCGGACTGCATATCAGGTAAAATGCTATTACTGTGTAAGTAAACTTTCAGTTGTGTTGCAACAACTTTTTCAAAGATTTTTGACATAGTGGGCAGAATACTGATAGGGCGCAGATCTTTAAAATTATTAGGTGTAGAAATTTTAGGAATAGGAGTCACATAAGACATGCGCCAGAGATCTGGAAAAACTGAATTAACTAAACAAAAATTTATTATATGAGTGATATGAGGAAGTAAGTACGGTAGAACTAGTTTGATCATTTGTATATCAATCTGGTCAACACCTGTAGCACGAGTTTTAATGGAAGTAATGATTTTTAAAATTACAACTTCATCGACAGGCTGAAATTCGAGTATTGAATTAACAGATTGCTTAATATTAGTATTGTAGAAATTCAACAAGTTCTGATTATTAGAAACGATATTTGGAGTAGATTCAATAAAGAAGTTATTGATTTTTTCTGGATCTGCCAATTGCTGGGGTAACAGTAATTGGTTTTTATTTTTAGTTATATTTAACTGTTTAAGTTGCTTCCATATGAACTTTGAATCAGCACTGCGAAAACGCTTTTCATAAAAGACTTTTTTTTCTCTGCGTATGGCAGTAGTGACTAAATTCCGCATTTGTTTATAGAAATTCCAGTGTTGTGGGGCTTTAGTTCGTTTAAAACGGCGTAATGCATTATCACGCTCGGACATCATACATTTGATGTTGTAAGTAAGCCAGGGAGCAGGAGATTTGGTAATTCTAGACGTGACAACAGGTGCAAACAAATTAAATATGAGAGTCAAACTAGTGTTAAAAAAGTTCAATTTATCGTCTATATTATCAAGAGAATATATATTGTTCCAAGGAATTGAACGTAAGTGCTGATTAAACGAATCATAGTCAAAATCTTTGAAATCTCGATAGGATATTACACGAGGTTTAGTTACAGGCGTATTAACTTGGATTTTACAAAAAATAAGTTCATGGTCCGCAACTTCGTCGGCATTCTCAGTTCCAGAGTTGATAATCAGGTCATTATTACTACATAAAATAAGATCCAAAAGAGTTGCATTTGTGGCAGAAGTACGCGTAGGTTCGTTGATGACTTGATACAGACCAGTTCTGTCTAGGAGATTATATAAAGCTTTAGAATCACACGAGTCAAAATTTAGTAAGTTTATATTAAAATCGCCTAGACAGAATAGTTCATCATGTGTGGGTATAATGATAGATAAAGTAGTGTCAAAAACATCCAGGAAGTTAGCATAATAATAATTAGGAGGCTTGTAGACAACTCCTACAGCAAATTGTTGTTTACCAATACTCACAGTTAACCAAAGCTGCTCGATCATGCGACTCGTCTGCAGCACATGAAATTTAATTGTAGACCTTACATAAATACCAACTCCACCTCCTATTGCTTCACGGTCTTGTCGTATAAAATGATAACCATGTATAGCTACCGAGTCTGAAGAATGATTCTTTTTCAACCAGGTTTCGGTGACGCCAATTACATCAAAATTTTTGTGTAAAACCAGCTCTCTAAAATTCAAAAAGTTTGCAGTTAAAGATCTTACATTTAAGTGTGCACAGTTTAAAGACAAGTTCATCTAGCTCAACAACATACTGTAATAATTTTCAAAAAATAGGGTAAATTAATTATGAAAGAAATCTAAATTAATAATAACAAATAACAAAGAAATTATCGTAAACAAAGTAGCAGCAGTGAGCAGTATAATTATCTAACAATTGAAAAATATATCTCACTCAACTGGTAGTGTAGATAATTCAGCGTCACTTTCAATTTTAAATATTCTGCCAAGGTGTTTGATAACGATTAGACCATCCCAAGTCCATACGTTTCTTGTTCCATGTTTCTGATAAGCGGCCCGGAGGGTGTTCAGTCTTGCATATGTTAAATCCTCCTTAATGGAAAATTTAGAACCTTTCAGCTTTGATTTCGATCTAAAAACCTGCTGCCGGACATTATAAGAAGTGAATTTAAGTATAAGCGGATTGGGCTGCCCTTGTTTTCTTCCGTTCACTCGATGACTTCGATCTATGGCGGTTTTAGGCACCTCAATACCAAGGTGGTCCAGAAAAAACTTGATTAAGACTTCATCGCTGTTTTCATTTACGGCCTCTTGGATTCCGAAGATCCTTAGATTATTCCGCCGGGAATACTGCTCGAGTCTATCAATTTTCAGTTCATGGTTATTAAGAGTTTTTGAAAATACTTGCGTTTTTTCTTCAACTGCACATATCCGGTCATTATGTTCAGCGAATTTCTTGTCCATAAGTTCCTGGATTTTAGATAAAAACGAGTCCATAAATGTGCCAGACAGAAGGACCTTCTCTACAACGCGTTGCACCAACTTATCTTCGCTATCTTTTCCATCGTCGGATTGTGATTGTGTTCGACTACCACCACGCAGATTATACTCGCCGCCGGCCATGATTAACAATTAATGTATAATGGTTTACGATTTATAGAATTACAATGAGATTGTAACTTCACGATACTGCACGCTGCACGCTACAATACGTCTAGCCGCGGCAACAGCCCATACTAGACTTTCCTCGTGCGAATTACATCAATTTGCAAATTTAAAAAATGCAGTTCGCTGAGATTCGAACTCCGTATTCCTAGACGAATGAGATTAATATTTCGAGCCCAATTCCTACTCGGCGGCTCGAGTCCGCCGCTTGCGGCCGTTTGAATAACTGCACCACGACCGTGCTCGAATTGTACGAGTTTCCTCTGCGTTATAAAGACACCATACTATTCTGCCTTATTTGTAATGTTTTTCCTGTATCTGTTAGGTCTTATTTTTGTCAAGGATAAAGCCTGAGATATGTGCAAATTATTACTTTCATTTATTTCAGATGAAGCAAAAATAAACAACATTTTACTTTTTTAGGGGGTGCACCCTGTATATAGTCTTCCGAAATATTCTCGGTTTTATGCTAAGTAGATAAATAATCTGCATGCAAAATATTGTCGTCCTCCAACAAATGCCTTTGAGTTATAGCGCCGACAGACAGACAAACAGACGGAATTGAGAAAACCTGTTTTTGGTCATCTAGGAACCCTAAAACGTGAAGATCTGAAGATATCTCGGAAAGTGATTTTTTTCGCGATCACAATAAAATTGGCGAGACGGGTTATCTGAACATTACCGTTCTGATAAAGAAAATTCAAACTTTCCTAGTCATCTTAAGCCTGCTTTTTGCAACATTTGAACGTATTCTTCTTCTTTATCTATTCCCATTTATTCCCTACGGGGATGGGCACTCTGTCCATCTCTTATATGTATTTCGATCTCTCGCCATTCTTCTAACCTTCTCGATGTTTTTGCCTTTATTTCTAGCCGCCATCTTTAATGTGATCTGTAAGTATGTAAGGACAATTTTTGAATTTAGCGTTTTTTCGCATCTGTATTTTAAACATTAGTACTTTTCTCGCTTCATTTAGGCCCAAATTGACAGTTTAACGATGTTCCAAAATACAGCCTCGTTCATTTCAAATACGAGCGTCTCCATGCTCATTTTGTGTAACTTTGAGCAACGTCGATTTAAATTTAGATGTGCTTGGTTGCCGCATGAATGACGTAAGTCTGCTTATCGTGTTTTTAATCCTGTACTGGGGTCCCATTGCCTGATGTTAGGTTGTCTACGTTTTCAAAGTCACGTATAAGTGTTGCACAACTCAACAAAACCCCGACACTTTCATGCGATTGAGAGAGAGAGAGAGAGCAGGGTAAGTAACGCACGCGCGCGTTCCTACGGTATCGATATTCAACCTCCTGACTTCAAGAAAGCAATAAGTGTCAATGTTTGTTTCGTTATTGCGGAGGCCTAGGACCTTCGCCGGGCGACGTCGAAATTAAGTTAAACTGTGTATGGGTGTTATCGGTCAGGTTTTTGGTTAATTAAGAGACGTTTGCTGCAGTTATTGGCCGTGGTTTCTCGTATTGTAGAGTTGGCAAGCTCCGATTGACGCCTTCGGGGCGGATTATTAATGGGAACCTCTTACTTGTTAATTGTTTATATGAAGTTACGTGTACCGCAACGCAACCTTGCCTGTCGACTAGGTTCTTCGTTTTCTACCCTCTTTGGGGATTTAACATCGCCCAGAACCGTTCGCCAGATAGCACCTTAGGTCACTTCTCGCAGTTCTTCAAGCATTTTGGGGCAGTCGCTTGGGCACGGCCTGCAGCATCGTTGGATCTCATAAGTATTATTTATATTATTAAGTAGAAAGTATTGTGTTTTCCAAGTATAATTTTAACAAGCATTTGGGTGCAGTGAAGAGTGATTTTTGAAGTGTCGCCATTTTGCGTAGCGTTGCTGGTAATTTAAAATTAAGCGTTTGGCCTGTTGTTACTGTCCTTAGTCAATTTGAGTATTTATCGCCAAGTCTCAATGTTTGTCTTTAGCTTAAAGTTGTGGGATTAGAGTAATTACAGTCACTGAGTCAGATTTTATTGTTTACCGTCAAAACTTATTGTTTGTAAGTCATTTTATGGCGCAATTAAATTTGTTACAGTTTTTGAGTCAGATAAATCGTTTGCTGTCACGTTTACCGCCTGTATTTAAATTAAACGTTGCGCGATTAACCACACTAATCTTTATCGAGTATTTCATTTATTGTTCATTGTTCACATACATATTTCTACGTTAATACAGTTCATTTTCAATTAGTTGTGCTTTTCTTTAGTAGATTTATGACGTTTGTAGGTGTATTTTGTGATGTTTTCCTCTGTAAAGGCATTTAGGTAGCGGTAGAAAAATGCAAGTAAGGTGAAGCCAACGCCGCTGTACGTGGACAATCGTCCGATCACTGCCGAGGTTGAATCGGAAAGGTTGGTTCACCGCACCGCTTCCACTTTCTCGGGGAGCCCACCTGTGTTTTTCTCGATTTAGTAAAGTGGTGGCGTCTGACACATAACATCTTTATTTCATTTACCGGGCCATTGCCCTAATTAAGTTCGTAATGAACCTCCCCTTCTCCTTCGCAGTCTTAGTCGGCAACTTTTGTTACAGACCATCGTAACATAGTTGGAGCAACGGATAAGAGAATTTTCAGATTTGTGTAAGTTTTATCGGCTAACTGACGTTTGAGTATTATGAATGTCAAATTCCTGTCGTAATGACATTTTCGTCTTGTAACACGTCCTCATATTAGACTCGGGGCCTACTTCTGGTTCTTTTTCCAACTACTCTCATTAGATATAATTGCTATGATATCTTGCATTATCCATGCGGGTGAAGTGTCCATACCATTTTAATTGTTTTTTTTCTATTTCACTGGTCACTGGTTGTTGTTCTAAATCATCTCTTATATTTCTGTTCCTTATTTTATCCCTTTCTATTTTGCCCATTCCTCTTCGCAGGTTGCTGTTATTTTGGAAGGTATTCATTCAACAATCCCCATGATTCTGATCCTTAAAGTAGTGTGGGGAGGAATACTGTTTTATACAAGTGTATCTTTGTGTTTGTACGTAGTTCTTCGTTGCCTATCAATGTTTTGCTTATTGGATAGTGTATTCTGTTATCATTGTTTATTAGCGTTTCTAAATATTCCTACTTTTCCACATTCTCCTGTTGTTTTTCTTCTGTTACAATCGGCTTTATTGCTTCTTTTTCTTTTCTTCTGATTTGCAATATTTTGCTTTTTCCACATTTATCCCATTTCAATTTTTGAGATTTTTGTTCGTTTAGCCTTATTACTCCCACCACTGTTTTGTACACACTTTCGATTATTCTTATAAGTTTTCGGCTTGTTGGTAGTTCTTTCAGTGAACTTCAGACAGGCTCTCTTGGTAGTTGGCCAAATATAACCGTAAAGTCTAAGAATGTCAGGTAGATCTCTCTATTTTTATCAAGCAATTTCTCTATTATCTGTTTGATGGTGTATACATGATCTTGTGTTTGTCTGCCTCGTTGAAAACCGCTTGTTCGTCTTCTTTTCTTGTTTTCTTTGATTTCGTTTCTCAATTTTTTCTACGATTTTTTTTATTTTCTGTCCCAGTGGATATATGCATTTTGACCTGTAACTCGCAGCTTGTTATTCCTCCCTTCCTATAAATAGGTACAATCTGGTTCTTTCTCAGTCTGTCGGTATATGTTCTACATCCCATACTTGTTGGACGATATCTTTTAGCCATTTGACTATCCTTTCTCCACCATTCCTGAGTAATTCTAAAGCGATATTGGCATCTGCTGCGGATTTTTGATTTCGTGTATTTTTTAAGGCTCTCTTAATCTATTCTTCTGTTATGCTGTTTTTTTTCTCGTTTTCATTTCTGATTCTATTTCTTATGGGTTTTCTTCTTGTTCTTTATTTGCCCTTTCGGTTTCAAATTTGTTTCGGTAGTGTTCTCGCCAGGTTTGTAGGACTTCTTTAGTCGTTAATTTCAACTTTTTAATTAAGTTTAAAGTTTGCAAATACATTTTATTCTTCATTTCCACGTTTTACATACTTATTCTTTTTTTGCGCACAATAGTTTGTTACTTTTTTCCGCATACTTCTGCAGTTCGAATTATGGTTTATCTCGTCAACTTTAATACAAGTGTACTTCTTTCCTACTTTGTTACCGCTTTCTATACGAACAATAACAAAACTATAAATGTACCTTGACGTTACGCAATGCTGCGAACCTGTAACAAAAATTCTCCGTTGTCTATTACGGTGACAAGGGAGTACGAGTATACGGACGCGACAGCTCAAGTCGAAGTCGGGAGTGGGTTCCGACAAAGTAAATACGATTATCTGCAAATGATAATTTATAAAGAGTGCCATGCCGTTGTCCAGCTTTAGAATTACTACTACCAGATGAATTCTGTAATGGCAAACCTAGGTAAGACAAAGTCAACAGCGGAGAGGGTATTTATGACAGTACGCACCACGCAGAAATAAATAATAAAACACTAGAAGCTGGAGATGTTAGGAGACAAATAACACTATCACATTCTAACATCAGAAAAGGATTTAGGGCAGTCCAAAAACTCAACTCGGACAGACAGGATTAGGTTCTAAGCCCAAGAGGGTTTAAAGGGGAAAGCTCTTCCACGCTACATCGGTTGATAGCCAGGATAGGTGGACTCAAGTGACTTTAAACTGGTCGAGAAACCTACTTATATATTCTCCGGGGGGCTTTATCGGTACAGCGGCTGTGGGTTTCCCTGGAGTGGAAAACGACGCCGTCGTTTATTTAGCGCGATTTCAAGCATAGCGGGTGCTTTCGCGTAATCGTAAAACCGAGCGCCTGATAAATGCAACGCTCGATGACGGAATGTACAAATTTAATACATTTTATGTATAGTTAAAATTTACTGCAAAAGCTAGCATTACAAAATACCATAAATAAATACGAATTGATACAAATATTACTGCGGTAGGGAACCGAGAACCTAGGAGAAACAAAAATCTTGGTTCAAAAACATAAGTGAATGAACAATCTAGATCACCCAAACATACTTTATCATACATCACAAGATAGGGACAAATAAATATGCCATGGTGATCTCTTGAGTAGGCGTAGAAGAAGAAGAATGTATTACAATAACTAAAAAAAGTCAGTTTGTTGAATTTAATGTTTGAAATGATGCGAGAATGAAACGTGTGACATACCATATATTATTAGTATATTTTTGTATTTTGCGTTGTGATATCTAAAGCGAACATTAGATAAAATTGAACGAAAGAATCGCCAGATCGTAATCATGGGAGACTGGAACGCGTATATATGTAGGTAACAACAAAGACTTAGGACAGCGTACATAAATCAAACAAGTAGAGACACTCACTGTCGGTTTCTTTGATGTCAAAATACCGATTTGGATTACCTTGAACGGCTCCTGGGGGGGGGGTACTTTCCGATATTACCAACAGATAGCGCCACTACTTTGTCACATCAAGGCCGACTATATTAAATGTAAAACATAAAGGCACAGAATAAACACCTAACGGACTCAGAAGCGACACTCCGCGGCGGCGCCTTTGACGTTTGAGGTGCCTTATTTTGGTCAGGAGGCCATACTGTGAGCAAGTAGAAAAGGCGGGAAATTTAAAAAGTTGAATTATAGGCGCACCACCGACAATACCTGTTAAAGCCAATCCGTGGAAACACACGTCATGACGTCTCAAATCTACTCGCTAGCGCTACGCATGCACACTGATTTTTAGACCCCTGCCAAAGTCGCGAGTGTCGCTTCTGAGTCCGTTAGGTGTTTATTCTGTGATAAAGGCCTTCCCAAACTGTATACAGTGCCTTTATATAGACAGTGGCGACAATACAACTAAGTCCCACCCCCGCCGACATATTTAGGCAAATTTCTAACGAGTGTTCATTTAAATCCGCGATCAGAGTCGACTGTGATACGTGTTTTACGTTTAGCAGTACTGAAAACATTTGAGATTTGCAGGTTAAGATTTGCGTTAGTTTGTGTCAAAACTGACGCAAAACCTAACCTACTAACCTCGAATTTGACATAGACTGACAATTCACTTCAGTTCTGCCAAAAGTATAACACGAATCACAGGTGATTTAGCCTAAACATGGCGTCTAAACCACGTGATTTATGCAGCCAATCAAAAATAGGACACCCCATTGTCCGACTGTCTATATAAAGGCACTGTAAAACTGTACACTCGCTTGCGGCATCTTTAGGAGAAATTTTTAAACGTTCGGTTGGTTTCCCAGCTTTATGTCAAAGTCAAACATTTCACATCATAAGCAATTTGTTTACACAATTACAATTTTGTTATTAAAAGAAGATGTAAGGTAATAGTAATTTACAATGCAAGTAACGTTATCAAGCTTTTTACATTACGAGAGAATAGTTTGAATGAACAAGCGACGTTAGGGGTTAGGAGCGAGTTCTTTAAAATTCTCGAGTAATGTAGAAAGCAGATAACGTTACGTATATCGTAACACGGTTTATTTTATCCTAAAATACTAATCTTTTTAAAAAATAGGAAAAAATGGTTATTAATGACACTTACAACAGCGAGTGGTGGTATCACTAGTAAGATAAAAACTCAATACTGTATTGTTGGTAGCACTGTCAAGTTATGTTAAATTTGAGATTTTCAGGTTAAGTTTTGCGTCAGTTTGTGTCAAATAACAAACGAAACCTAACATACTAACGTCGAATTTGACATAGACTGACAATACACTCCAGTGCTGTCAACATGTGATTAAATGCTAATAAAGTATCGTTATGTTATTTTTTTTTAACAACACTCGTGCTGTTAAATGCATCTTAACGCAACTCGTTGCTAAGGACTTATTATCATAATAACATAATAGGATAAAATAAATATATCTTTAATCAATGTTAAACATAAATATATTAATGAGAAACTAATTAATATACAGTTTTACAATTTTAGAACTTTTCGACTGAGCTGTTTGTTACACACGATTTTTCTTTTTACAGAATCAGTGCGTTCTAAGCATATATGTTCAAGAACAGGCTCTGCTACTGTTTCGATTATTGTAGTACATAGTTCCTATGCAGTGAACAAGAAAATAAAGGATTTTGTTTTAAAGATGGTTCAATCAGCTCAGTGAGTTGAATACAGGTTTTATTACATTTTATAAAAGGCAAAAGTTCCTGTATTCGATCTGAAATCCTGTTCACAATTTCTACAAAAATTCCATTAGGATATATCAAATCTCCACGATCTTGTAAACTAATTAATCGAAGCAGATGACCCGGCACTGTATTGGTCAGTAACGGCGAAATGCAATCATCGCGTACAAACTTTTGTTCCACTTTCCTAATTATGTAGGCTGCTACAAATGGTACAGAAGCAGAATAAATAGTGGCATCAGGTACATTATTTTTTTGTAAATTTTGAATATGAACTCTTACTTCCATTGGTAGTGACAGTTCTTCTATGTTATTAGGTGTTGCCAAGAGACTCGATTCAAGTGGTGCACAGCTTGCAAAGCTTAAATTTTCAGCTGTATTGGATGAAGACGAAGCCTTAACCACCCCACAACGCAAGATCTGTCTTAATAAATATTCTGCCGATCTTTCATCCGTACATGTGAAAAGGTTGCTTCCAAGGCATCGGAACTAAATGACCGGCTTAATACATAATAAAATCCTGCCTGTTGAAGCAGACACTTTATGCATAAATATGTGCTTTGTGCTGTAAATTTTAAAGAATGCGCTGTCTCGTCTGTTAGTCCTTGCATGCCTCTACTGGCCGAACTGGTTTGTATTTCATCTATGTAACTTGGAAATGTAATATTTAGCCAGTGTAGCCTTTCATCGGAAACATGAACGTAAGGTGCAATATCGCATTGGTATCTATTTGAATCATTGTGCACTTGGAAGAAGTGGTACATGTTTTCCATATACAACACTGTAGCATCAATCCCAATAAGACGTTCATCTTCGACTTCTTTTAAAAATTTTAATGAAGCTGTTACAGCAGGAGTAAATACTTGTATGGCTCTTAAAACATTTATTTTCTCAAAACTTGTAGGATGTAAGTGTTTTCTTGTCAAATAACGGACAGGCTCAATTGGTAGATCTTTTTGTAGGTTATATAATTTTTTAAATATGAAGAAGAGATAATTCCTTGTGATGAACACATATCACGATCCAGAAATAAATTTCTAGCGTTTTTCAGTGCATGGCAATCATCAAAAGATAAAAAAAAACGGTAAAGGTGAAAGAAGCTGGTGTTCGATTTGATTTTGAATTGATGATCCTCCACTTAGCATTTTAAAAAGTGCAGTATTCGATGAAAAATTATCAGTTACAAGCCTTAGGACAATGAATCCACAGTCAGTTAAAAGTTTTAGTACCCTCATTGTCTAAGAATAAAAAACATCGGTTGTTAGCGAAGCGTGAAAGAAATATCCTGCCGGAATGATAAACCTGCTTGACAATCCTTGTATCGCAAAACATAACATCTTGTTAGCGATGATGGGTGCTTGGCCAGCAAAACTTGTGCTACAGGTATCAAGACAATAAATTCGATCTTCTGTACGACTATAACTCATTTTGTCTTTTATGGCCATGTCATCGAATTAATGAACAGATCCTTTGTGTTGGGTGTTTCATCTGTTTAATCTCAGCCTGTAGACGTTGTGCAATTAGTTCGTTTTGTCCATTAAACGTGCTAAGATAACGCGAAATAGTTGTTTTTGGTGGCAGTACAGTCAAGTTCTTTCGGCAGAATCCGTAACCTTTAGGAGAACAGAACCTCCAAACAGTACACATTCGCACTGCTAATTCTGACCATTTTGGGTCCTTTTTGGGATAATTTTGAATGCAGTCCATCAAAAATACAGCCTTTACGTTTGAGTTTTCTGCATCATCAATAATTTTCTTTAGGGATTCAAAAGCTGGCAAATTGTTATTGACATATTTTTGTATATTCCGAAGTTCTGATAAACAATTTTTTATTTTAGAGTGGTGTTTTGCAAATTTAGTGTAAGAGCGTTGGTTTGTTTCTAAAGGGTAGCTATATCATTGGAGGGTATCGAGTTTACTGAAACTGGTTCATAATTTTCGATCTTGGGTTGGGATTTTGAACGACTTTGTAAATTAACAAAATTATAAAATGTAGAGACTGTGTCCCACCCCTTTGAATAAGGGCGCACACGGCCGGGACTAGCTCAGATATCTTCGATAGATTTGTGGCGTGAGCAAGGAATAGGTTCAGATCCTTTCGGCTTCCACAAAAACTACTTACAACATTCAAAAAAATTAGGGCGCCTGGTTGTCTTCACAACCGATACGAATTCAGCTAGTAAACCCACCACCTACCTTTGGCGCTTATGCTGTTGACATTTCAATCGTGCAGACGGGAACGTGGTAGAAAAATATATTAATAAAACCAATTGTTAGCATGGGGACATTTACTCAATTAAATATTTACTAGCAACAAGTGCAATACTACTGTAGCCTAATGGCTGATAATTGTCAAACAACTATACTAGATTATTGACTTAAATAATTTCATAAGGCAAGTAACCAATTTATGATAAGTGCAAAGGAATTAATTACAATAAAATCACAATTGTGCGGAACGCTACTCTGGCATTTGCGTCTGCACAAATAAGGAGTACATACAAATTCAGCAATTGTGATTAATTAGGATTCACGCAATAAGCGTCAATTGCAATTTTAAAAAATATGATTGCGTACGTAACAGTTGTAAACACCTAAGGCCTTAAGTTAGCTGTTATTTTCTTTATGCGGCAATCCGCCAGTACGATAAAAACGCTGAATTAGGTTGTACTTACATAATACACAAGCAGGTCGCATCTTGGGGGTGTAGTGCGTCGCAATATCGTGATGGGAGAATCCTTGTAGATACTGATTGACCTCTGCACGTTTCATAAGTCGGACCTCGACGCCAGTTAATTCGAAGACATTATCGGGACCCCAATTTGTTAAAAAAATTGCGCCGCATGTGTCGCGATTTACGCTCTGCGAGTGCTTAGCCCCTAGTCTATTCTTTTGTTGGCACTTTGCTTGCCCTTCTTTTCCGCCTAAACGCCAATACACGGAAGTTAGTAAAGGAAAAAAATAAGCCAGAAGAAATCTCACCTAAAGCTGGAGAACGGCGCTTCGCGGATTATCACTAAAGTGATCTTTCATTAGTTAAATCTGTGCAGACTGCTTTGACCATCATCATCTCTTGCGGCGCTGTCAATTAAAACAAAAGCTGACTTCTTCGTCTGCTAGCAAAATCGAAACAGGAAAGCCCTCGCTAGGACCGACGCGTTCGAGCCAGGAAAACAAGCGGCTGTTATCGCCAACCACACGCTCCAACGAGATAATGGTAGTTTATACCTGCCTCACTTGGCATATATCGTGGTCCAAAAGTAGTTAATAATTATTAAACGCGCTCGTAAAACGGGGCGTTACAACTGCCTAGTATGAGAAGTGATAAATAAACAGACAATTTAACTTACAAAAATAGACGGTACTAATCCTTTTTTTAAACGATAATATTTAAAACTAGTATCAATTTGTTGTTCTTCAAAGTGCTTTGTACACAATACTTTAAGATCTTGTTAAGCCATTTTGACCTCAGTAGTCACTTAATTACATTTCGCGCCTTTAGGGCAGTTTAGTAATATTGAAAACCCATTTTTAACTTTTATCATAAAAACTCACAAGCGCAAGCTCATTCCTTGCTCATTTGAATTCGGCTACCCTGTATATAGACGAGGCTGCCCCGCTTCGATCATCTTGCAACACCCTTTGAAGGCCACTTGTTTGTTTTGGAGCGACTGCGAAGCCTCTCTCTTTCCTTGTCACCGCGACGTGCTTGTTCGATTCTTCGCATCGCCATTGGCTGTCGATAGTCACGTGGTGACGCCAGGTTCTTCCCGCGATGTTCCGCGTCTTAACGCTTCTTGCTTGGCAGTTGATCTCAGGCCGTCGATCGAAGAGGTCGCAGAGTGTGTGTTCGGCCGGCGTTCCCGCCCGTGGCGGGGGCGTTAGCCTTCTTCCGTCTCGTGCTGCTTCAGCAAGTGTTTTATAAACTGTTTCGCCTTTAGCGAGTTCCGGAAAAACTGCAGACAAGAGAGGTTGTGTGTTGTGCGAGTGGCAGTCATCACTTGAAGGCGTGGGTGCGATGGGCTTTGCGAGTCCGATTCTGCTTCTATAAGTAAGGGTCTTCCCCTTTAACTCGATGCTCCAGGATCTATCCAGCAGGACGTATTGGACCTCTTTTTGCCGCCGTCGTTGTGCTCGTAGGAATGATTTCCATGGCCGCCATATTTGGCGGATCCTAGTCCGTTTGCCCCAAATGCCGTATCGCGGCTGATTCAACGCCACGGACTGCCGCCTACTACCAACCGATTGCACGCCATTCTCAGGGACCGTTTGCGGAATAAGGTACTTGTAAACGAAACCTTTTATACCTATTAGTTGTTGCTCATGCGAGCGAGGTTGTGTTTGAGCTCATTTTACGTGGGCGGATTGAGGCCCGCTTTGCTTGCTGATTACGGCTCTGTGTGGTGATCCGAGGCACGCGATGCCTTACGACGTTACTTTGCGAGCCTCCCAGTAATTGCATGTGCGCGAGCTTTGTGTTGAACCGCCTAAATAGCTAAGGAACTCTTCGCATACGTTTTGTGATGCGGTCTTGCTAGCTTTCAGTTCAGTAAATTAGTGTGCGAGGGCTTTGTGCCTTGCTTATCGGGTGTTAAACTAATTCAGCGACTGCCTGAGCGAGGTAGCATTGGCTGGCATATATATTCCAAATTTGCATACCTTTGCGAGGCTATGTTAGCCCTTTTTTTTGCCGAATACTGCAGTTACGCTGCCCCCTTTGCCTAGTGAGTTAGGTCTTCAACTAATTCGTCGCACATCTGTGTGGCGCCGTGTTTTGCAAACAGCTACACTGCTCCCGTCGCCTTGCAGGCCGGCGCATGCTTTGTTATCGTGAACTAGCGCATCCTTTTTTTTTGGGCGCATATTTCTAACTGTTCTTTATTATATCAAGTGACGAACCCACTGCGGCCAGTCACATATTGTGTTGTTCATTAGCATTAGCGCGTCCATCAGCTGATGCATAGTTAAGAAGTAACATAAGTTTGGCGGCACGATTTGCTGCCCGAATGTAGAAATCGACCAATAGACGCATATCTAATTAAGGGACTTATTATTCTTGTTCGCCTTGTGCATGCTCTGTTTCAGATAGCACCCTTCAGTGTAAAGATTGGTGTACGACGGGACTTGAGAGATCGGAGCGTGCAGGTAGGTTTGGTCGTTGCGCAGCCGCGGCCAAAAGGTCCCAATATTGCAATCCCAGTATTTTCAGTCACGAAATTGTTGTCCGAGCTTACAGCTCGGGAGTACCCTTATCGACGGAGTATCTTGAATACTTCGCCACCGTTGACCGTCCATGCCCGGTTATTCGGTCACACCTTTACTACAGGCTTGGTGGCGCCCTTATAATTTTGACGTACCCTGTATATGTCTTAGCACGCTTGCCCAGCGACGTACAGTTTGAACCACGCCCGACTCCCTGAGCGCTTCAGCCGAGGCCTTTAGTCTGTTTTAACGAATCTCAGTACAAGTGTGCCAGTTTTCCAGGACTGATCCGGTCGTGCGATGCTCGCTTTGGGTGGGTGTCGTTAAGTCGTTTTGATACCGTAACAATCTGTAATTTTACTTATATCTGTAATATAAATTGAGTTGTTTAAATAAATACAAAGTTCATGAGTTTTTTGTTGTACCTACCACAAAATTCCTGTAAGAATTTGAGCCACTTTTCTCGAATTTCTAATTCGCTTGGTATTTGAAAGAAAGGTGCATTCTTATTATGGCAAAGAAAACATTTCCTACCCATTGTAAAAGAGACCACTACTGGACATGTAATCTTTCAAATATGAAGGAAATTTTTTTTAGTCTGTTCCTAGGCAATATTCGAATATTTAGATTTCCGTGGTAATAAGACTGCAAGTTTTTCAGCAGATGGCGCACGCGAGTGTACAGTTCTAGATATCCTGTATATAGTTTACTAAGAGTTGGGCAAACAGCCTGATTCGACATAAATTTTTGATCCAAATTAAATGTTTGACATAGGTCGAACAAAGAAGTTATGAAAACCACTTTAGCAATCTTGCTTTTGATGGGCGAGTTTGCAGAGCAATGACCATTCTTAGGTTCTCTAGAACCGACTATTAGAAATATACATTCACCTAATTTAGAAGTTAGATTTGCATGTGTGGAACTATCGGTCGTAACGTATTACAAAATATGTAAAAGAAGCATTTATATCATATATGCATTGTAAAAAGTGATCCAAACCAAACAAAATGTATCCTGCTGTTTGTCCAACTCTTAGTAAACTATATACAGGGACACTATACAGTTCTAGAGATCCTGTATATAGTAACCTATATACAGGGACTCTATACAGTTCATAGATATGGCCACACTGTCTTGTATATAGTCACTGTAGCTGTAGCCAGAACCAGTGTATATAGGAGAGTACCGCCAACCTTTGATCCGTAAAAATGCTGCCATCATCAATAACTGATTTGAGTTATGTCTAAAATTTTACTTGAAATTAGCGAGACTGTAAGTCTATGTCAAATTCGCGGTTAGCAGGTTATGTTTTGCGTCAGTGTGTGTCAAAACTGACGCAAAACCTAACCTGCCAACCTCGAATTTGACATAGACTTACAGTCTTTCCATTTTTTAATAATAATTACGAAGTATGCATTTACTAGTCAAGATAGAGACACATTTTACAAAAAAAAGTTTTCTGGTCTTAAGATTATTGAGTTAGCTAAAACTAACACACAATAAAAAATCTCATTGAAATCTTGTTTAATTTCCGAAAAATAACGCTCTTTGGATTTACACAATTTCGAAAAACGGCATTTTCTAACTAAAGTGCCTTTTATTTGACAAATATTTCTTTGATGTTTATTTCCCAAATCAAAGAATTTTATTTTTAACAAAGTTACTTTATTAAAAAACTTTGTTAAAAATATTTTTTTTCCAAAGCAGTCTTTGTTAAAAGTAAAATTCTTTGATATAGGACCTAAACATAAAAGAAAATGTGAGAGATCAAAGTTGGCCGAGGATTTTGAAATTTGGTATAGAAGCCTAGATGTTGATTCTAAACAACTTTCCTTAATAACTTTTTGTCGTATTTGCTACATAAAAGGCACGCTACTCTACAGTAAAATAGGTTTTTTCAAAACTTCTAAGGCATACTGATTTTTCAAAACTGAAATGCTGTTAGAAATTCGCCTTTAACCAAGCAGGGCTAAACCCCAAAAAATAAAAATTTAAATCGAGATTTTTGTATCTTTTACAAGAGTCCATTCACCTATCCGGGGACACACTGTACATACAGGGTGATTTTTAAGTTGATTCTTTCTTTTTACTAGGATATACAGCTAAAAAAAGTAAGCTGTTTTTCATTTACCACTGTTGCGAAATATCAAAATTAACGGAGGTGTAAAAGTTTCAAATTAGGAACTAAAATTACTTAACGAAAATTAAACTAAACTTAATCTAACTTAAATGATATGTTCAAAATTATCAGCATTCGCTTCTACACACACGTTGCGTGTATAAGACAGATGCGGCAGCGGCACTTTGACGACACTCCCAGTAAATAATAAGCATATTCACTCATTCATTATTTTCGTAAACATGAGCCATTATTGTAGCAATAACATTAATAAAATTACAATGGAAAACTAGTTGACAGATTATTGCTTGACAACAGAGATAAACAAAAATAAAATTGTCCATCCACCTTTGCGCCAAAGTTTAGTTTTTAATTTGAAACACTAACACCCTGTACCTACGTTAGTTTTCATATTTCGGAAAAGTGGTAAATAAAAAAAATGCTTATTTTTTAGCTTTATTTCCTAGTAAACGGAAAGAATCAACTTAAAAATCACCCTGTATATAAATATACATAAAAAATACTGGTAATGTTTACATTTTACTTTATACAGGATGACAGCTTGTCCAAAAACCTATTTAGCCCGTATTACATATATTGAGTGATTTTTACTTAGTTAAAAAATGGCGTTTTTCGAAGTTGTGTTAATCCAAAAAGTACAATTTTTCGGAAATTAAACAAGATTTTCATACGATTTTTTATTGTATGTTAGTTTTAGCTAACTCAACAATCTCAAGGCCAGAAAGCAACTTTTTTTCGTAAATTTTGTCCCTATCTTGGCTAGTAAATGCATTTTTCTTAATTATTTTAAAAAAATGTAAAATTTTACTGATACTGGGAGTCACGTGACAACTTTTGTTTGGCCAATTTGTAATCACTTTGCAACCACCTCTGGTCGTCAGTGTTTGATTTTCCAAGCAATTCTAAATATTTTTTTTTCATTTGATGCCAGCTTTTTGGCGATCCCTTTATTTATTATTTGTTTATAATAATTTTCTTAAGTAGTGCACACTGTAGTTTGCGAAATTGAATTCGCCGAGATGGCGTCGCCGAGTTGTCCGGCTTCGTCGCTGGGCATACTGCTTGCCATTTTATCGTCTTCGAGCGAGAGCCCATGACCTTGACATTTCACTTCGAAGACGTGCTGCGCTGGAAACACCAGGTGTCTAAGGCATCGAAGGCATTGTAATAATCTTCAAGTGCTGTATTAATATTGCTGCCCCACTTCGCCAAACTTCCACTGCATCAGTTAATTTGCTTCGTTACAACTGTTACATTATACCAGCAATCTGGATGTTTAATTCAATTGGGTTGTGTGCCATGATGCTAAAGTTAATTGGTCTTGTGGTGTACATTCACAGTACAAGTAATTGAAAGTTTAAGTTTAATCGGTGGGTATTCATTGAATGCTTTATATCAAATGTTGCATTCTTTGAATTACTAACGAACTAAGGGTTTTATTTTAAGGTGTTTAATTAGTTATTATTATTCAAGGATCACTATAGTTAGTACGTATGTATGTATTATCTGTAACCTCATTTACTTTGCGGTGTAGAGGCTGGTACTTCGTATGATAGCATCCGGCGGTATAATGCTCAACTTGTCCTGGATTCGGGTTACAGAGTTAGAGAGCGTCTTTTGTGCTTGCGCACCAACCATTGTGTGCGGTGTGTGTCTGAGTGATGTGTTGACCTTGTTACTCTATTTCTTAAGTCAGTGGTTAAGAGTACAGCACAGTCAATTTGGTGCCTAACTATGAATGGTCTCACCGAGACCGATTCCAATCGCCGAGGCTGCCCGGAAAAATTCCGATCCCCGCGGGATTCGAACCGAGGACTTGCTTAATGCAAGCCTAGTGCTTTCCCAACTGCGCTACGCGGCTTCTCTACTATAGTTAATACCTTGTGAACTTGAACATTTTTCAAGCTGTCACACGTCCCGTGTCAGTAGCAAATGAGGCTACTCATGTATTTAACAGCCTGTGTTCTTAAATAAAACTATATGCACACATTGCTTTAAAATTAAATCTACTGAACCAATTACTGCATTTATAGTAATGTACTCTAGTGTTTTATTATTTATTTCTGGGTGGTGGTTACTGTCATAAATACCCTCTCCGCTGTTGATTTTGTCTTACCTAGGTTTGCCATTACATATTTTATCTGGTAGTAGTAATTCTAAAGCTGGACAACGGCGTGTCACTCTTTATAAATTATCACTTGCAGATAATCGTATTTACTTTGTCGGAACCCACTCCCAACTTCGACTTGAGCTGTCGCGTGCGTATACTCCCTTGTCACCGTAATAGACAGCGGAGAATTTTTATTATAGGTGCACAACATTGCGTAACGCAGAGGTACATTTATAGCTTTGTTATTGTTTGTATAGAAAGCGGTAACAAAGTAGGAAAGAAGTACACTTGTATTAAAGTTGACGAGATAAACCATAATTCGAACTGCAGAAGAGATATGCGGAAAAAGGTAACAAATTATAGTGCACAAAAGAAGAGAAGAAGTTGGTGAAACTTGAAAATGAAGAATAAAATGTATTTGCAAACTTTAAACTTAATTAAAAAGTTGAAATTGACGACTAAAGAAGTCCTACAAACCTGACGAGACCACTACCGAAACAAATTTGAAACCGAAAAAGCAAATAAAGAACAAGAAGAAAACCCATAAGAAATAGAATCAGAAATGAAAACGAGAAAAAAAGCATAGCAGAAGAATAGATTAAGAGAGCCTTAAAAAAATACACGAAACCAAAAAGCTGCAGGAGATGACAATATCGCTTTAAAGTTACTCAAGAATAGTGGTGAAAGAAGAGTCAAATGGCTAAAAGATATCTTCCAACAAGTATGGGATGTAGAACATATACCGACAGGCAGAGAAAGAACAGGATTGCGCCCATTCATAGGAAGGGAGGACTAACAAGCTGCGAGTTACAGGTCAAAATGCATATATCCACTGGGACAGAAAATAAAAAAAAAATCGTAGAAAAAAATTGAGAAACGAAATCGAAGAAAACAAGAAAAGAAGACGAACAAGCGGTTTTCGCCCAGGCAGACAAACACAAGATCATGTATACACCATCAGACAGATAATAGAGAAATTTCTTAATAAAAATAGAGAGCTCTACCTGACATTCTTAGACTTTACGGTTATATTTGGCCAAGTACCAAGAGAGCCTGTTTGGAGTTCACTGAAAGAACTTCCAGCAAGCCGAACACTTATAAGAATAATCGAAAGTGTGTACAAAAGAGTGGTGGGCGTAATAAGGCTAAACGAACAAAAATCTCAAAAATTTAAATGAGATCAATGTGGAAGAAAGCAAAATATTGCAAATCAGAGGAGAAAAAAACGAAGCAATGAAGCCGATTGTAACAGAAGAGAAGCAACTGAAAAATTTGGACAAGTACGAATATTTAGAAGCGCTAATAAACAATGATGGACGAATAAAGGCATAAATTAAGAACAGGATAGACGAAGCTAACAAAATATTGATAGGCAACGAAGAACTACGTAAAAACGCAAAAATACACTTGTATAAAACAATCTTCCTCCCCACAGTACTTTAAGCATCAGAATCATGGGGATTGTTGGATGAATACGATCCAAAATAACAGCAAGGAACAGAAATATTAGAGATGATTTAGAACAACAACCAGTAATCAGTGAAATAGAAAAAAAAACAATTAAAATGGTATGGACACTTCACCCGCATGGATAATGCAAGATATCCTAGCAATTATATCTAATGAGAGTAGTTGGAAAAAGAACCAGAAGTAGGGCTCGAGTCTAATAGGAAGACATGTTACAAGATGAAACCGTCGTTACGACATCAATTTGACATTTAAAATACTCAACCGTCAGTTAGCCGATAAAACTTACACAAATCTGAAAATTCTCTTATCCGTTGCTCCAACTATGTTACCATGGTCTATAACAAAAGTTG